>CAIGRO010042419.1:0-10421 GCA_903798355.1 Fraxinus baroniana | reverse complement strand
TACCATATCTATTATCAGAAGTAGTCAACAGAACCCGATCACCATTCACATTACCATAGGGTTTGTATATATTCTAAGAGACTTTTGCTATAAAGGGGCAATTACAATTCTTGTTACGCTCTTAGACTAACAATATTTGAGTCCTTTATTCAACAGGAAACTGGAAACCGTGAAAAACGATATTTTTTTTTTGCCATATCCCATAAACAGTCTTAAACCTCTATCACAATTACTAGTTAACAAATGATCTAAACAAAAAGGTGCCAGTTAACAAGAAGAAATCAAGATTTTCTTCTCCTTAATTATTCTCACCGTGAAAAACTGGAAATCGTGAACTCTAAACTGGAAACCGTGAAAAACGAAAAAAATCTTTTTTTTTTTGGCCATATAATAGTTTTATTTAAAGTCTCACACACATTTATTTATATAAAACAATTTGTCAATGCTTTCAAAAGCCACTTTGTCAGCTACCCGAAAATGGAGAAGGATTAAAAATCAAATTGTTGTGTTGAGTCAAGCCGGTGATTAAATAAAGAAATAAATAAATCATAAAAACTATAAAAAAAAACAAAAAAAGTTAATTAGTGAGAAAGGTAGAATAATTTGGAAAGAAAAAGAAAAATTAAATTCAAGAAATTAATAATTTGTTTTGGACTTAGATTTTTCTGTATCTTAAAAATCCAAAAATAATTTTGAACAATCACCTCCGTGAATATACGAATTTTCAGGACGAAAATTGTAATTACGAAAGTTATTTATAAAGTTTCCATTTGGAGGAAATAAAAGAAGAAAGTGATAAATATTGATCTATATAAAAGAGCCCAATACAAGGACTTTTAGGTTGATTTAGTGTGACTGGACTAACCGGATCAGGATCAACCGTCTAGTGGGCTGGACTGATTGAGGTCAATACATTGTTTTTCCAGTTAAAATCGACCGATTTTGTTCAGTTCAAATTCTAGTTTGTTGAAATAAAATGAAGAGGAATGAGAATTTGTGGAATATTATCCTGTCTTTTTATTTTTTTTATATGGTCAAGTTTTTCTCTCGAGGAAAAAAGAAATGAATATCATAAAATCATGGAAAGTTATTCAAGAAAAAATAGTATTATATTTTTATTTCCAAGATTAGGCCAAGAAAATATCAAAGCTTTCATCACCAAAATTTGAGTGTCATCAGTAATTAGTGGACGTTTAAAAGCTTCTTTAATTTAAATAGATTTTAGAGGAAATTACATCAAAACAAATTTTTAAAGATTGTATTTCAAAAAGAGTAATGCTAAACGTAGTGAAGACTGCCGGTAGTCGCCCTACGTGACATACAAATGATAGTTTATTATTTGATGTATAAGGTAATAAAAAAACTACTATATTAATGTATCACATAATAAACTGCCATGTATATGCCATGTGAAGACAACAATTAATATTAATATTATATAAAACATTCACCCTACCTGCTTTCAATATGTTGACTAATGAAAACAGTTATAAGCTTGCTAGCTACCTTCTTTTTATTGTTTGTTCGGTAAATGTTTTATACATCTAAACAGTTATAAGCTTGCTAGCATTTCATTTATCCTTCCACATATACCTTTAAGCCAAAGCGTATATTCGAATCAAATACAATTTGTTGATTGTAGTTAGTGCAATCACGTCGATTTCATTCACCGGAACCCAAACATTTATGTCTCTTGCCGAAAAATGTCTCCCCCGTTCGAACAGGACAACTACCGGACTGTCTTCGATATAAAATGCGTCGGAACAAATGCTTGATATGGCAAGGGTGGGCCTGACATCTGTTGAGTTTATTTTTTGAGATCAACAGATTAGCGCCGTCTGTGAGAATCTGATATTTAACCATGAAGGTATCTACCAGAAAAGGCTATCCAAAAAATATTATCAGGAAAGAAAGTTTTAATCCTTGAAAAAGGAAGATTCTTGAAGAAAGAACAGTTAAAACTCAACGTCTACTTTTGATCCTTGAAAAAAGGAAAACCTGCTAAGGAACAAGTTTGTGAGAAAATGAGTTCAAGTGGAGATGAAAATGCCCCTCGTAAAACAAGGGAACACCCATTTATTGGATTAATTGCATATGAGAGGTAGGTCCAGAGGTGGAGGCAGGATAGCTGCCAGGCTTACCAGGGAAATGGTCACAATGGCCGCCAATATGAGAAGCATTACTCGACAGAACATGGTCATGCATGAAATGTTGATGAGCATGCAAGGTGGCCCTCAAGAATATTATCATCAAGAAGATAAGTCCAAAGCCTGGCTGGATATTATCACACAAATTCGGAGTTTCCACAAGAAAGAGAAGTTGGGTTGATACATCAACCAATTATTTGGAACAACCTCATGAAGTCGTGTACAACTTCCTTATGAATTATAAATCGGAGAATCGACCACATAGGTCGGCAAGTGTCTTTGACAGGATAGACCTAGGGTTACCTAGAAATAGGCAAACACATCCTCCTCATATGCCTAGAAATAGACAGAAGGAGCCTCTCCAAAATGAAGAACAACAACCTATATACCATGAGGAACCTCAGATCCTTCTCCCTAAAAATAGGTGTGAAAGAAAGGATCGAGCCAGGAACGAAGCAGGACCCTCACAACCACCTTTCCAGACCTATCAAAGGAAGGTGAGAATCCTGATAAACCCCAGAGGTCCTGTGACTTGGATGACGACGATGATCGCTCACCATTCTCACAAGCAATTGGAGATGCACCAATGCTGAACCACTTCACACTTCCCAAAATCCGAAAGTATGATGGAAGAGGTGACCCCGCCAAACTAAAATACCCAAGTATGATAGAAGAGATGACCATGCAAAACACATCAACAGCTTCAAAACTCACATGAACCTGAAATGGGCTACCCCAGCCATGATATGCAGAGCCTTTCATCTTACCTTAAGTGGAAGGCTTATGTTTGGTATACGAGGTTACCAGAAGGTAGCATTTGAAGCTGTCCAGACCTTAAGAAGACGTTTCTAAAACACTTTGCTACTAGCAAAGAGGGCGACATGCCGATTCAGCGATTGCAGGACATGCGACAACAGTAGGGTGAGGCGCTGAAAAGTTTCTTATCCCACTTTACTGATGAGATGACCTACTGTGTTCAAGTGATAGATAGGGAAGAACTAACTGCCCTAAGAGGAGGTCATGACATGAACTCTTTAGTTTGGAGAGATGTGCAGAACAATGATCGTGCTACCCATGAGGTCCTATTAGAAATGATAAGGCGTAAAATCCTCAGTGAAGAACTGAGAGAGCATAGAACAGGGCCAACATCTCATTTAATGGATCGTCAAGTACCCTGAATCATGACCATGAACTAGCTGTAGTTACCCTAAACGTAGTGACAACCCTAGCCTACGAGAAAGTAAACCCCGATGCTGAAATGCATCGGTGCTAGCCCTATCAAAGAAACTCAAAGGGGGAGAGTTAGGGGATGCATTCTGGGACATCGTGCTGAGACACCTCAATAGAAACGACCCCCCAAGGGGAAGAGAAAATTATGCAGAAATATCTAACGAAGGTCAAAGGCGAAGGCGAAGCTCCTTGATCAATGTCGGCCAAAGCCCATTATAGAAATAGATACCATAATTGGGGGTCCACATGTCGGAGGAGAGTTTAGAAACGCATAACGAAATTATGCCGGGGAAGCAACGAATCCCCCTACAATGAGCTTTATAGTAAATTGATCCACGAAAGAACGAACAGTCCCTCCAATTACATTCACCCGAGAAGACACAGCAAATCTACATTATCCACACTGTGACGCCCTGGTAGCAAGGGCTGTCGTGGCCCGAAATGGCCTGAAATGAATGATGGTGGATAATAAGAGTTCGATCAATATTATCTTTGGGACTACCTTTGACAAAATGGAGGTTGACCACGAACTGACCCCAATGAATTCCCATTTATATGGCTTCACAGGAGACAACATCATCCCTAGGGAAAAGATTACTCTAATAATAGAGATGGGGATTGCTCCTCTGATTGCCCACCATTTTATGGAATTTCTAGCAGTTGATAATCAATCTACTTACCATGGAGTACTTGGAAGACCAGTCTTAAAAGAATTGTAGGCTGTTACTTCTATACATCACATTTGCATGAAGTTCCCAACTGAAAATGGCATAGTCACTATCCGAGGTGACCAACAAAGTGCAAGGGAATGTTATTCAAATTCCCTAAGAAAGGCTGAACCAAGGACAGTTAACGTCATTACCACCAACCTGTAGATGCATGACATCACTGAATAAGGGAGAACACCTGAATAAGGGGAAGACGTCGAAATGGCTGATGCGCCTTTAAGAAGAAATTTTCTTGGTCTCAAATATGAAAAAGAGGCCATCTATGAAAAACAAACCACCCTTGAAGAAGGGATGATTGCTGAAGAAGTAGTTAACTTAGAAGAATTAGATCCTGGCATCATTGATTACGAAACTCAAACGGCGCCCATGGAGGAGCCGAAAAGTTTTCCAACAGACCCCTTGGATCCTTCTAAGCACCTACAAGTGGGAAGAAATCTACCACTAAAAGCAGAGATGGCAACATGACTAGTTCGGGGTGGGACACCTCCACCCTGCCCCGCCTCGCCACTCTCCCACCCTGTCCCATCCCGCGCCCCACCCCACCTTAGATGGGGCGGGGAGGGTTCGGAGCGCGGGCTTGCCCCGTTTATTTTTTTTTCAAAAATTTCCTGTTAACTCTTTTTTTTTTAATTTGTAGTTTATAATTTTTTTTTTATTCTTTACGGGGCGGGTTCGGGACCCATCGGGGCGGGTTTTTTTGCCATAACTAACTAAGAGCAAAGAAAGAGCTAAAACGTTTCTTGCTAAAAATCTTGATATATTCACATGGAAACGATGTGATATGATAGGCATTGATCCAAAAATCAACTGCCACAACTTGAATATTAACCCCCGAAGTCGTGGCATATAGGCAAAAAAGAAGAGCTCTCAACCTTTAAAGGTATGAAGCTTTAAAGGATGAGGTCAAGAAGCTAATTGAAAACAGATTCATTCGAGAATCAATATACCCCAAATGGGTCTCGAACCCAGTGTTTGTCAAGAGGCACAATGAGAAATGGAGGGTCTGTATAGACTTTTAAATTTAAACCAAGCATGTCCAAAAGACAGCTTGTTGCTTCCCAGAATAGATCAACTCGTGGATTCAACTGCCGGGCACGAACTTTTTAGCTTCATGGATGCCTATTCTGGATACAACCAAATCCTCATGTTTCCGGTTGATGAAGAACACATCTCCTTCATCACAGACAAATGTCTATATTGCTACAAAGTTATGCCCTCGGGGTTGAAAAACGCCGGAGCTACTTACTAGAGACTTGTCAATAAAATGTTCGTTGACCTTATTGGAAAAACTATGGAAGTCTACATGGATGACATGTTGGTAAAGAGCCTAAAGGCAGGAAGCCATATCAGAAACCTTGATGAAACCTTTCAGGTCCTGAGAAAGTATCGAATGAAGCTCAATCCCTTAAAATGTGCCTTTGGAGTCTCTTCAGGAAAATTATTGGGCTACATTGTCAACCAAAGAGATATCGAAGCGAGCCCTGAAAAGGTCAAAGCTTTGATTGAAATAAGGTCACTCCAAAAGATAAAGTGCAAAGCCTCACTAGACGAGTAGCAGCCTTGAACCGCTTCATCTCTAAGACAACAGACAAATGCCTACCCTTCTTTAAAGTCCTCGAGGAAGGAAACAAATTCTAATGGACAGAAGAATGTTAGAGAGCCTTACAAAAGTTGAAGAAGCACCTCGGACAGGCTCTCATCCTCTCCAAACTGAGGGATCATGAGCTATTACAATTGTTCCTAGCAGTGACGCCTGAGGTAATTAGCTCAGTCTTAATAAGAGAAGAAAACAACCACCAATTGCCCTCGTACTACATCAGCAAAGCACTTATAGCAGTAGAACTCCCTATCCTGATATGGAAAAATTGGCCCTCTCTTTAGTAACAGCTTCAAGGAAGTTAAGGCCATATATTTCCAAGCCCATGGCATATAAGTATTGACAAACTTTCCTCTCAAAAAAGTGTTGCAAAAGCCAAATGCTTCAAGAAGAATGTTGAAGTGGGCTGTAGAACTTAGCGAGTTCGACCTTACTTTCAAACCTAGGTTGCCATTAAGAATCAGGCCCTTGCAGAATTCACCCCTATCTTGACAATAGAAGAGATAATGGAACCTGCAGAATCCCCATTTTGGAACTTATCGGTTGATGGGTCAGCATAAGAAACAGGATCGGGAGCAGAAGTTGTCTTGGTCAGCCCTGAAGGACACAAACTCACATGTGCTGTGAGGTTTGGTTTCAAAGCCACCAACAATACTGTAGAATATGTGGCCCTTCTCGCGGGCTTAAGATTAGCCAAAGAAATGAAAGTAAAGAGAATCGTTATCAACAGTGACTCACAGCTAGTGGTAAGTCAAGTACGTGGAAATCTCTCAGCCAGGGAAAAGTCTACGACGGCATATCTGAAGTTGGTCCTCGATTTCATACCCTCCTTTAAGATAGTCTAAATCCCATGTATATAGAATGTCCATGCCGATGCACTGTCCAAATTGGCAAGCAGCAAAGATTTCAAACTGCTTACATGCGTACCAATAGAATATCTTGAAGGACCATCCATTGCAAATTGCAAAACTATGATGTGGATTGAAGACAACCCAGCCTGGATGAAGCTAATAATGTCTTTTATCAAAGAGCAGACCCTAACTCCTAAAAAAGAGGAGGTCCAGAAGCTCAGAAGAAGAGTTGTCCACTTCATCCTACAAGACGACGTGCTATATAAGCGAGGGTTTTCATTACCACCGCTCAAATGCATTGGAGGAGAGCAGACAGACTACGTACTTTGAAAAATAAATGAAGGTGTATGTGGAAACCACGCTGGAGGATGGTCCCTTGTACAAAAAGTGCTGAGAGAAGGATACTACTGGCCACCTTGAAAAAGGATGTACATTGTATGTCAGAAAATGTGACAAATGTCAAAATTTTTCCTACCAGTTTAAAGATAGTCTTCTCAAGAGTTAAGTGTGGTGTCTAACCCCTGGCCATTTGTAAAATGGGGAATCGATCTTATAGGACATCTTCCAAAAGGGAGAGGAAACTCTAGCTTTACGATTGTCGCCATTGATTATTTCACTAAATGGGTAGAAGCTAAACCACTTGCCAAAATCACCGAGGCCAACACTTCCAAGTTCCTATGGAAGAACATCATCTACAGGTTCGAAACTCCACATTCAATTGTGACAGCCAATGGCATACACTTTGATAACAAAAAGGTCAGGGATATGTGTGAAGAGCTGGGGTATAAAGAAGCATTTTTCCTCCCCACATCATCCTCAGGCAAATGGGCAGGTCGAAGCTGTAAACAAAAAATCATGTATACGTTGAAATGAAAGCTAGACGCTTCTAAAAGAGCTTGTCTTGATGAGTTGCCCTCAAGTACTTTAGGGTATTCGAACTACAAGCAAAACCGCTATGGGTGAAACCCCATTTTCTACGACCTACGGAGCAAAGGCTATGAGCCCTGTTGAGATATGTCTACCATCTCACCCGACAGATGCACTTCTATGAAGTAACCAATAATAAAATAAGGAGATACGAGCTTGACCTCCTTGAAGAAAAGAGAGGCAATTCTCAAGAAAAGTTGGCTATATATCAAAGAAAGATGACGAGGTACTACAACTTGAAACTAAAAAAGAGGTCATTTCATCATCAAAAGAGCATGGCTCTAGGACTCTTGGCCCCAACTGGGAAGGTCCCTATCGTATAAACAAAGAAGTTCGTCCTGAAACTTACAAAATTGATAATATGGATGGAAAGGTACAGCCTCATCCATGGAATGTAGAACATCTGTGCAAATATTATCAATGATGTAAATATCTTGAATGGTCAATGAAAAACGTTATCCTTATCATATATGTTCATAAAATATCTCTCAAAGAGCAAAAACCCTGGGAAAAATGCACACCCTTAAGCTAAAAAGCTAAGGAAGCCTCGGAATGGGGAACTGCACAACCCCATGAAGGAAAAAATAAGTTCCGATATTGAAAATCTTTCTACTAGCAAAAAGTCAGAGGAATGATCTAATTTTAGGAAAACCCAATTTAATCAAAAAAGGGCTTCCTATAGTAAAGACACTTAAAAAATAAAATATTATTGGAATATATGTAAGCCATTCAACCCCAAGCATAGGAAAAGAAAGGCAAGTGAATTGCCTATACATAGGAAGCAAATTATGAACGAACTTAGACCGATGTCTGAGGCACCAAAAGCCTCAGGATCATGTGTATCAATCCACTTCGGAAGATAGGAAAGGTACACAACTTGTATAAATTTTAAATGTTTTGGGTAATTAGCCGAAGTACTATGTAAATAGATCTGATGTTGTTAGGCAATATATGGACGTCTAACTATTTCTACGTTTAAATATCTGATTAAAAGAGTTTGAAATGACTAGGAAAGCTTCAGCAAATATCTTTTGATTTAAAAGTGTTCAAAGTTCTAAATCATGCTAAAAGGAGGTCTTATGACCTACAAACACTTGTGAAAATTTAAGTTCAATTACATTCCAGAGATCTAAATTGCATATTTGATGTTATGTTGCTAAAATCACTAACTTCTAATGCTATTATACTTTTGATATTATGTTTGTAAAGTTATATTTACGATGTTATTATGCCTATGATGTGGTTAGAAATATGATGTCGTTATTACTCTGACGTTATACTCGATCTAGTTGCGCTGAGGCACATGAAATTGTGCTCGAAAGTACTTACAAGTTTTTATACATCTGATGTTATTATTGAGTTGAAGTTGTGCCAAGTATGGATGGCTCGAATTTATATTGGTGAGAATTTCGGAATTTAGCAGAAGTAGTAATGATGCATGAAATAAAGGAACACAAATATTGAACAAATGGAGTTATTTTATTCATAAAAGAATGTTTACATTCATTGGGCCGAAGCTGTTACACTTTGGGAATATATGAAAAATGCAAAAAGAAAGATATTCTAGGTAGGTTGGGGAAAAGGGGCCACGAACGGAACAATGGCATTGGTTGCCACATCTACAACAGCCTCTTCAGCTGCTTCATTATCCACCTCAATTACTGGGCCCCCTTCAGCTGGAGTCTGAGGCTCAGACCCTTCTGCCTCACCTTCAAGGAACTCAGCCCTCAATTCAAAAGTGTTGACATCTTAAGTGTTTGCCTCCAGCCATTCAATGACCTCAATGTAGGCATACCTCCTCCAATATGCCTCAAAGTATTGGTATGCCTCAGTCGAATGGAAGTTGGCCATGAAAGATTTCTCAGCATCACTACTGGCACGTTCAACATCGCTTCGGATAGTCTCGACTTCTTCAATAAGGCCGGTTACCTGAGAGGTTAGCTCTCCTACCTTTCCCTTCAGAAGAACGTTCTCTTTGTTAGCCTTTTCCAAGACCTCGACTGCAAGCTTCTGATGAGCATCAGAAGTCTCTACTCGCTTCGTTAAGGAGGCTACCTCGCTTCAAAGAATCAATTTCTACTATGATAGAAGCGAGCTTCGTTGACTCCTCATCGCTCCTCTTCTTCAAGGCCTCCACCTCGGCCTTTGGCTTATTGGCCACCTCCTCAGCTTGGGAAGCCTTGCCGATGGACTCAAGATTTTTACTTTAAAGGTTTTTAAACAGGGCCTCCACCTCTACGGCCATGCTGAATAATCTGGCTACCTGAGCTATAGATATGGCGACGACGTCTACNCTCCACCTCGGCCTTTGGCTTATTGGCCACCTCCTCAGCTTGGGAAGCCTTGCCGATGGACTCAAGATTTTTACTTTAAAGGTTTTTAAACAGGGCCTCCACCTCTACGGCCATGCTGAATAATCTGGCTACCTGAGCTATAGATATGGCGACGACGTCTACAACATCATTTGTTTCGACAAAGTTCAACCACTTTTCTGTCCAAAATCTGTGGAACGTCATCGTGGTTGTCTGGGCCTCCAGAGGAAAAAGTGCGAGGACCTCTGATTCAAGCTCGTCAGACCTTTTGGCCAATGCTAGTCCAACTTGGGAACAATCCGTGTTGTGGATCGCTTGAGATCTTGGACTTCTTGGCAAGGATAGTAGCCATGTCTGGGATAGAAAGGCGCCTCGTATTGAAGTTCTCTGCAAAATAAAGAATACAAGGTCATGGAAATTATACGAAGCAGTTAAAATAAATATAAAAGTTTGGGAGCATCTTACATCTGGGTCATTAAGCCAAAGTCCTCGAAGAAGCAGGTGGACTGGATTAAACGGCTAAAGTCGGGTAGATCAAAGGATTTGCTGTAGACCTCGTTCAGAGTGTCCCAATCACACTCTGTAAACTCGAACCTTTGAATCAACCCTACATACAAACACAAAAGGTA
>CAIGRO010042416.1:0-11125 GCA_903798355.1 Fraxinus baroniana | reverse complement strand
ATAACTCTTAGTCCTTCAGAGAAGTTCAAAATTTCTTGCTCAAGCTGAAAGTTTGTAGAGGGAATGAACTTCATATAAAAGTACTTAAGGAGAGGAGCAAGAGGATAGGGAAACTAAGCCCTTGTTTGAGCCCCATTTTGAGAAAAAATTCTTTTTTGAATAGTGATTTTTGGGAGAACGTGCAGTTAAAAATTAAGAAAAAATTTTCGATTTAAGTGTAATATTATTTTATTAGAGAATGTGGGTTGAAAATGAATTTTCAAAAAATGAATTTTCAAAAAAAAATGGGGCTCAAACAACCCCTAAATGTCTCTCAGAATACTGAGAACAGATTAAAATAGCAAAATGTAAGGTAAATTAATCCAACAAGAATAGAATAGCCATAATAAAAAAATTAAACTAAATATCCATCAACTACAGCTTACAACAAAATGGATTAGTACTTTGAGAAGGCGAGGAATTGCTGATTGATAGGTTTTCTATGAACCAATCACAAAATGAATGCTGATTATGGTACTGAGTATTTCAAATTGACTTCATGGAACTTTATTATGTTAAATAATGCACCTGATATGGGAAATCATGACAAGAACAACAATGCAAGATGCTGACTTTAGCACACAGCATGGATCAAGATGATCAAACATCAAAAGTGATAAATAAATACTTTAACAGAAGTTTATTGGCGACGTTTAGCTAGGTTCATTAAACAACATTATGGCTATCAGAGACGAATTGCCATTTCTTGGGTTTTTATCTTTCAGAGGAAACAGCATGACAAGCAGTCTGCATTCGAATGTTGCAATAGTTTAAGAATTTGGAATGAAGCCAATATGCATGATATATGGCCACTGAAAACACCTTTCTCGAATTCTTCCACTTCACATTTCTTTTTGTAGATATTTTACAGAAAAATTGAATTGCCTTATTCCCAATGACTGGTTAACAACCTATATATAAAACAATAGAGTTCACTCCTAAACATCAGAAATGGAAACTAGAATAAAATAAAAAAAGTGTCCTAGAAAAATAAAACAAGGATCCTATAGTAAAACCAAATCCTATACAACAGAACTTCCCTTGATGACCAGATCTCCTCCCATCAATTATGACCTAGTCTAACCTAAAATGCAACTTCCATTCAAATACATAATTAAACTTTTCAACAGTACTCTTCAAGCGGGTGCAAAGAGTATCATGAATCCCAAACTTGCCAACATTTTTTTGGAAAGTTGCACTGGGTAGACCCTTGGTAAGAACATCAGCTAGCGATTGATCGAGGATACAGATGGAGTGCAGATTAGGCATGAGTTTAATTTCCTTGATAAAGTGTCTATCAATCTTGACATGTTTTGTCTCATGATGCTGGAACAGACTGTAAGCTATAAAATAAGCTACTTCTTGTCACAATATAGTCTTACAGGAGACTCGACTGCTAACTTTTAAATGATTGAGGATGATCTTCAGCCATAACATTTTGTAGATTTCTAAAGCCATTGCTCTAAACTCTGCTTCAGCTCGTCAACGGGTAACAACAACTTGCTTTTTACTTCTCCATATAGTGCAATAAGGTTCCCTCTAGTACGGGATCTTCTATTAGTGATAGAACCTGTCCAATCAGCATTAATGTAGCTTCCACCTATAGATCACCATTCTTTCTTGAAAAGAACTCATTTACCTGAACAACTCTTAAGATATCTCAAAATTAAGTACACAACAATACGAGACTTAAACAGCGCATGCATGAATTTGCTCACATTGCTCATGCTATAGGTAATATCAATTCTTTTGTTATAATTAGATCAATCTCCTTACTATCTCATATATTTCGTTGATCAGAAACCTCATCTTCCCTATTTTATTCTAGTTCTTAGCTACTTTCTATTGGAGTATCACTTGGTCTTCTCCCAAGCATATCATTCTCTTTCAAAATATCTTGAATACATTCCTGCTAGAGTGCTAGTTTAAGAAGATTCCTTGTTTGGACCGAGCGGACCTTCATCCAAGGAAATAATGAAGGCTCCACAAATCTTTAATCTCAAAGTCCTTTTGCAGGATACGCATTTAAGTTGGGCATTTCTTTGTCATCATCTTCAGTGACTATTATATCATCGACAGTAATCTTCATGCTCGTGGAGTGTTTAATGAATAGATTTTGATCTCCTTGACTTTGATGACATCCATTGTTGACCATTGACTTTGTAAACCTTCAAAACCAGGTCCTACTAGACTGCTTTAGACCATATAAGGACATCTTTGAATGATACCCGTCCTCCTCCCAAGATTTCCTCCAATGCCCTGCTGGAATTTTCATATACACTTCCTCATCCATTTCACTATGAAGAAATGAAATAGCAGCGAAATGGAGTAATGGCCAAAAATGCATAACTAAGAAAAAGACATTGTCTACAACTAAAATTCTGGGTCAGGTTTGTTAGATGCAAACCACCCTAGGCGTGATGCCCTAAGAGTGATTCTCCTTTCTTTTCATTCTAATTTTTTGAAGTGTAATCCGATATATTTCCGCAGCATATTCCTTCCCTATTTCTCACCATAGCATTCAGATATAAAGCACCTTCATTCTGTCATACATCATATGAAAATTGTAGATGCCATAACAAAATAAAGCTCACAATCTACCAACTGTTGATCCAAAAGGCATGAAATTCTGGGTAATTATTGAAAGGAGGGAGCATTAATATGGGAAGTCATGCTTATCCTCTATTTGCTTTCATTACAGGGACAGAGCTAGGAAGAATGAATGTAGTGAGTCCCAAAAAAATGTTCAATCACTGTCTTACTCATTGCAACAACACCTTGTCCGCATTAATTACAAAATCCCAAATGTAGAATGATAGAGAATATAAAGAAACGGAGACTAGAAACTAACCTGTTTATAAGTCATATTTGTAGGAGGGTCATGGTACGGGTCTATCAATGCTACACGATCACCAAATTTTTCTGCAGAAGTCCTCCAAATGTCAGGAACTGCTTTCCATTCATTAGAAGGTAAGACCCCATTTCCTGAAAGTAGCGTACTTTCTAAAATGGGGGAAAACTTTCTGATATGCATTTCCTTTGCCTGTAAAAAGATAAATGCATGTAGATGTTAGATCCTTAAGTTTTGCATTCTTTCAAGCCCCAATTTCTACATTCAGAACCTTTTTCTTTTGTTGGAGAAGAGGGATAAAAGCCTGCAGCCTGGAATATCAATGTTGTACCAAATTCATATAAATTCAATTTCTTAATGAAACACATATTATCAACAGCTGCAGGAAGTACAAGAGCTGCGGGGAGAATGAGTTATGGATCTTTATGGATCCTAGTATGTAAGCGTTACAGCCATTGAGTTCGACTCACCCACAGCAAAGAACCTACCCACCCAATGCAGGTAAACAAAAAAATATAAAGAAAAAATGGTGTGAGTAGATAGGTAGGCAGGTGACAGTCCTTGTTAGAAGGTGGGTAAAAACCAGATAAACATTCTAGCTTCATTTATAAAAGTCAGAATGTTGATTGCCACTTTTGCAAGAAGTTTCCAGGACCTACACTCTTCCTAATAGTCAGTTATTCATCCCTTGTCCAACCTGTTATGATCATTTAATATTTTAATTAAGATCTTGGGAAAAACTCTGCCTAATGCCTTAAGCCTGGTTCACCAGGTATAAACCTTACAGCAATTCTTAGTTTGCTAACAACAACAATAACATTACGAGTAGACGTGTTGGACAAAATCATACCCTAAACAACCTAGTAATAATTTAGATTCTTCATATGAGCAGTTCCCATTACAAAATGTGTTCCAGATTGCATGCAGCCAAAGCACTAATATATCATAAAAAGCCAAGTATTGCAAAACTTAAATGAACCAAATATGGATGTTTTCTATTCTTTTTTGTTTCAAACGATTTCTCATTTCAACTTTCCCTTTAATTTCAAGCAGTTATCCTATTAATCTTGACCTCGTCGACTTATTAAAATCTCACAGCAAATTTACATTTTCCCCTATTGGCCTAACTGCCGTTAATTCATTCACATGGAAGAAATTCATAATGAATGAACGATGAGTCCGAAATGAAGTTACGTTAGTGGCTCAACAAAATACATCAAAAAACTGTACGCACAAGTGGGTTATCAAAACTAAATTTAATCAACCCATAACTAGAACAGAGTTTACAAAGATTTAAACTAGAAAACGGTACTTGGGAATCGCGTGAAATTCAAACTAATAACAGAATAGTTTCCAGGAAATGAAGTGATCACATAAAACAGCAACGCAAGAATCAGCTTAAAACTAAATTACAACAGTAAATTCGACAAAAAAAAAAAAACTAAGTAACATCACAAGGGCATTCAAGAACGTATTACAGTAATATTAGATTCAAGCACAAAGTCTACAGGGCAGTCACCTGGGAGGTGCAGTACACTTGAAATGTTGGATTTCTTGTAACAAGAAATGGTCGACATTTCCGATACAGTAAATTGGAGTTGATCAATCTTTGATGGGGTGGAACAAAATGTTTCAGCCGATATCTGGGATCGCGATAACTCGCCACAAAACTAGAATTCAGACTCATGACTATTTTGGGACACTGGAACAACACAGAGAAAGATAGAGAAGATCTATTAAAATCCTTGAAGCACCAAGCGACTAGGAAGAGAAGTTCCTGTAGATAGTGGGCATTGGGCAATGCGTTGAAGTTTCAAGAGGTGGGAGGGTGGGGGGTTAGTGGGTCGTGGGGACTGTTATGGAAGATGATTGGAAGGTAATTGGAAGGTGATAACGATACTATTACATTGCCACTAGGGTCCCCATCTAATATTTTAGCAGCCTCAGTCCCCAACTTCCATTTTTTGTAATATTTGGATCCTAGATGAAAATAGCTTGCTGGATTTGGTATTTTCATTCATTTTTATTTTTTGTTTGCTTTATCAATGTTTATCCGAGTTAGAAGTGCAAAAAATTGGAGCCCATGCGAGTCAATACTCATTTGGGAAAATGATACGTGTACATATACATTTTTTATAGAATGTTTACAGATATCACATGAGGATAAGTTCCATATGAATTAGATATTGTCCAAAAAAACGAGGCACGCTCTCGTGTGTATTTGTGAGCTTTCTGTGTATTTTTTCTGTAAATAAGTGTAGCAACACTCACCCATTTGTAACAAATAAACAATTTGAATTATAAGTTGGCTTTATTCCAAAAGGTTGATTGGCACTATAGTATAAAATGGAAAAATCCAAAAAATTTCTGTGATAATATTGACTTTTACTCATTTTTTGGGTCAATAGACCTACTAATGATAGAGATTTCAACTCCTGTCACTATGTACAATAATTAGCCCCTGTTTGGCCACTATTACGTGGGGATTATAAATTTTGAAATAGTATATTTTTTTAAAAAAAAAATGTGTGATTCAAATTAAGGAGAAATTTTCAATTTATGTATAATATTATTTTATGAAATATTGTGTGTTGAAAATAAGAGAACGGAATAAATTTTTGGAATAATGGAGACCAAATGGGGGCTTAATCATTACATTTACGCCTCAAGTACAAGCATTTTTTAACAGGATTTGTACATGGCAGCACCCTATTGGCATTTTTTTTTCTCCTTCCAATGCAAACCCTTCAAGTGTTTTTCCTGTTAAATTTCTGTTGAAAATGCCTATACTTATAGCATTGTTATAATCATTGTTTTATGCTTATGGACAAGACTTCAAAAAAAGAAACACTACCTTGTCAACACATTATTTGGAAAAAATAATGTTTTGAATAACGATTTTCAGGGGAATGTGTAGTTAAAACGTATGTAAAGTTTTTACGTGCAGAATATTTTATTACATGAATACGTAAAAAAATTCAAATAATGGTCGTGAAAAGCTAACAAGGACGGGAATGTATGGATCGGTGATAAGGAGTAACACTGACTGCATAGGAGATACAATGTTATGTGGCAGGATATTTTTGAAGTTGTGTGTGGCTTGTTCTGGGTCCTGTGCTGGGAAATGAATGGGGTGGGTCGGGGAAAAGGGAAAGGGAGTTGGGGGTGTTGTTGGAACTGGCATCCTTGTGTATCACAACGAGTGAGGTTGTTGATTCCACGAAGCAAATGAAGGACAAGAAGAAGATATGATGGCAAGAACAATAGGGAATAGGCTGAAATTGAACACTATTGCAAAGATTTGGAAGGAATTTATTGCCCTTGGTGCTCTT
The DNA here is from genome assembly GCA_903798355.1 of Fraxinus baroniana. NCBI lineage: Eukaryota > Viridiplantae > Streptophyta > Magnoliopsida > Lamiales > Oleaceae > Fraxinus > Fraxinus baroniana. Next base: position 4,903 of record CAIGRO010042416.1, on the reverse strand, counting down.
ATCAGAGTAGAAGTCACTTTTTTACGGCATTGCTTTATACAACGTTTATTCGTACACTATAAAGTACTTTTTGCAGTATGAATTGCATGCCGTAAAAGGTAAATTCTAATGTAGTGAGTCTCAGTGAAAGGAACATTGTATCTCACTTGTTAGTCTTGAGTATCGATTCTTCCTCAGTTAGTCAAAATTGGGTTGATTTTATTCCAAACACTATTGCATTGCTTGTTCTTGACTATATGATTTAATGGAATGCTAGTCCTTAATTTTCAAAAAACGAAATAAAATTTTGAGACATGTATAGGCTTTCAATAAAGAAAAAAATACAAGCAAGACCGTTACATGTGTCAAGAGGAGTTCACAGTTTTATTTTTTTAAATCGTTCACACATTTGTTGATCATATGTTCATGGATTCTTCACTAGATCACATTGTAGAAAATATTAAGGAATACATAGAGAGGGACAAACCCCACATTTATATGCTATATGTTTAGCAAAAGAAGGAATTATAGTACAATATGATATGCTAGACACAATGTGATAGAATGGTGTAGCTAAGAGCATCTTCAACGTTAATGTGGATTATTTTAAAAAATTGCCGCTCAAGTTAAAATAGATATTATATGAAGAAAAAGTCTATTTGTACATCATATTTTACCTAATAGGTGTCGTAATGGACAAAGACCATGAATGATAAGTGTAGACTTCTATGATAAAGACAGATCTATTGAATTCAAGAATTTGAACAATGACACCTCACCTTGTTTGGAATACTAGATATTCATTTTTCACTTGAGACACGAAGACTTGCTCCTAATAAAAGCTTTAAAGTTTTAGGATTGGCATCATAGAGCTTCACCATACTGGCTTTTATCGACTTGTGATATTCAATTGATTGATATAGAGAAGGCAAAATATTCATTTTTTCACCTAAGACATGAAGATTTGCTCCTAATAAAAGCTTTAAAGTTTCAGGATTGGCATCATAGAGCTTCACCATACTGACTTTCATCGACTTGTAATATTCGATTGATTGATATGGAGAAGGCAAAATATTCAAATCTTGTGTATTTCAAAGTGATTACTTCTTTCCCTTTTTCTGTTTATAGAATCTCTTTTTTTAGGTAGTGGTATCAATGACTGTAGTGGATTGTATTTTAACTTATCTCAAGGTTTATCAAAGAACTAGAATTGTACAAAATTAGAACACTAGTGACATTGGGTATGTCAATTTCATATGATATTTGCTTCAGTTTAAAGTTATTTCCTAATTTAGTTTAGGGTTCTTCTTGTTTTCTAACAATTTCTTTATGTATCAATTCTTGATCATTTAATCTTTGAATCTTGTTCGCTTTCAATTGAACTTTTCTTTCCATTGTGTATGTAGAATTATATATTTTTAGTTGGCTTAATTAACTGTTGTAGTGGTAGAACTACTTTTGGGTAATCTTTGATTTTGTATTTATATATATTGTTCCCTCGTAATCTCCATATTATAATTTTCCCATTTCAGCTTACATTGTTCTCTGTAGTTAAGTAGTTTAAGTGGTAAAATTTGAATCATACTATATGGTTCAATTCAAAGCTAAAATAATTGGGTGCGAATTTTGAAGTGGAGGAATTCATTTTTATGATATATTTCAATTCTTTTAATTTTCTGGAATTGAAAAAGTTTGTCAATGGAATATTTTGCTAAACGAATGATTGTGAAATATAAAATTTCATTTTATAGTGCTTGTGCTCATGGTGAACGGGATTTTTTTTCTGATGTTGCTCATCTTGATAAGTGATTCAGTTTAATCTTATTCTTTGTTTTTGTGTATGTACATGAAAATGAAGCTTCTCCTTTATATGGTGATATATGAGACTGGTTATTGGAAGACAATATTTTTGTTATTCTTGGATATCTTGATTTATTCTTTTATACTTGCATGTGAGAATTTTAGCACTAAATATCTTATACTTTTTGAAACTTGGAGGCAATGTCGTTATATCAATCAAGGTTTGTGTTATTGGTTCTCATAACTTCAAGTATGAGTCTTCAGTTGCAATTGTACTGTTTATCTTACTTTCCATTGATGTTCACATTGAATTTTCAATAAATCTTGACTATATTTTTCATATCCTCGTTTACCTTAACAGAGTGGATGCCAACATTACTATTCACCTTGAAACCGAGCTTTCACACTAAATGGGTTTCATACTGTAGTTGATCTGGTTTTAGCCCATTTACTCAAAAGAGACTTAGTTATTTTTACCGATCATGCGGACAAATGAAATTAACGTGTCTGCTTTATTGCTTCTATTGTTAACTTGCACAAATTATTTGTCTGAAAATTTAACTTATGTGCTATCTTGTGGTGAAAAAAAAAAAGCAAAAGCAAAAGCAAAGCAAGAGTAAAAGACAAAAACGAGAGAAGACGAGAGAGAGAAGGAAATCATAGATCATATGAAGCTAGCTACCCCCTTCAAGTTTCTCCTCTTTTTCCTTCTTCTGCACCTTGAAAGCAAATATTACTGATATCCAATTTCTATACTACTTCAGAGGTATTTTCTCGTTTGGCAAAGAAGAAGCAATAGCATAATGTAAATAGCATTTTGCTTTTTGTCTTTTCATTCACACCTTTTCTTTATTGAACTTCATTTATGCCTTCTCTCTCGATTTTTCAGTATGTCCTAAGTTCCTCCAATTGAATTATCCGGGTTTCTGTTTGTAGGTTTATGTAGTGAGTTTATTTTAGTTATTTATTTATAGTAACTTGTAAAATTTGTAATAAGTTGTTGGTTCTTGAGCTTTATTTGTGCTGTTTATGAACACTATTTTTTTCTTTTAAGTATATCTTTAGTCATTGTTCACAAATTTTGATATTGTAAACTTTAGTTTTATTGTATGTATGTTTTAACATATGTAAGATTATTTCTTTCAAACACTTTTAATTTCTGCAGCTACAATTGGGGTTCATCTATTCTAAAAAAATTGTTATTGTTGTGATGAATATTTCTGTACTATCTGGTGGTGGAGATGTTGATTTAGCTAACATTCAAGTTATCTCTCAAACTACCAATGTATTAATCAACAACATAATCAAAGAGAAAGCCATCGGTATAATTGATTGGTAATTGAGAAAGATGATCTTCGAAAGAGGAATAGTAAGTAAGTCATATGGAGATAATAGCTTACATCATGTTGAAATGTATGAATCTACTGTACATCATGATTCTGAAGTTTCAACGTCAAACCAAAGAACAGTTGATGGTCCCAATTCTGAATTAGAAGAAAGTTCGAACTTATTGAATGTACCAAGTACTTCATATTTATTAACAACATGTATTGATAGTAAATATTGCGGTACACGAAGTTTTTTTAAAGAAAGTAAATGTTTCCGTTGTTTTGAAGGAAAATTTAAGCTGTTTATTTCGAAATGGAATATGGCTCTGGTGAGACTTAATAACATCAAATGCCTTTTTTCTGTTTAGATTAAAGTAGATGAGGAATGAATTTTATTTATTTAATATTACAGACAAGTTGTAACCTAAATTTAGCAAAATGTTTCTCTTTAGCAACTTCAGTTGTAGCAAAAAATTATTAGTCTGGAGAGAATACATTTTTTCATAATTTATTTATTTGTTTATTGTTGTTATTCTAATTTCGTGTACACGTTGAAGAGTCGTGCATGTTTGAAGTTAAGAGTTTTTTCTCTAACTAACACACCCATTCATAAGCATAATGTATATTAATAATAAAATTTATTTATAAGCAAATCTAACTTGAATTTCTACATATTTTAATATAAATACAAACAATACATAGCACTCAAAGGGTAAACTTAAAAATCCGTTGGAAAAATAAATTTTATTTTCAAAAATTTTCAAAAATGTAAACTTAATAGTCCGTCAGAAATTTAAAGATTTTGTGATGGGTGTTATTGCTCGTAGATAACATGAGTCCAATTTCAAAAATCTCTCTTGTAACCGCGGTCACCCAATTTCAATATGAGTTTCATTAATTGCTCAATTTTGTTCCAAATTCATCACTCATTTTCATTTATTTTGCTTCAATTAGGCAACCCTCGTAACGATATTTTGATATATAATTTAGGCATTATTATTGTGAAGTTCCAGTTTCTCGAATTGTTAAATATTCTCTAAAATGAATAGCTTTTATATAAATGAGATGCTATATGTACATAACAGTGTACACTTGGGTTTACACCCACTCATATGGAGAGGGGCTCGCGCCCAATAAATTATGATTTATTGTGCATAGGCATAGCCTCCCTCCATGTGAGGAGGGTGTAAATCCGGATATACCCTGAAGTGTTTTTCCTTTATATAATACAATATTTATACTCATGAGGCATTATGGGAATTTGAAAATGTTACTTTTAGCGTCACCCCTCAATGAAAAGTCTTGCATGCATAGGAAAAATTTCGCACTCTGAAAAACTTTTGCATTGGAAAAATAAATTTTATAGAATATTTTTCTCCTCTATGAAAAAGTTTTGAATTAAAGTGTTCACAATTACCGTACGCAAAGGAAATTTGATATAAATAGATATTCTTTTTGAAATATGAAACCTATATAACCGTGCGACTTTTTTTTGATCATAGATATTCTTTCAATCCCTTATATTTTGGCTAGAAGTCTGATCTCATGTATTCTTGCAATCCGATACCATTTATGAGGGGTGCTCTTTCAATCCCAAGAATTCCAAACTTGGATGCTCTTTCAATCGATGCCATCTATGAGGGATGCTCTTTCAATCTCAAGAATTCTAACCCCGAATACTCTTTCAATCCGAGGCTTATTAATGTAGGGTTGTTCTTTATAACCCAACTTTATCTATACTAATATTTAAAAGATCATCTTGATTTGCACCTTCACCATTCGGTGTTTTCCTAATA
>CAIGRO010042405.1:0-18766 GCA_903798355.1 Fraxinus baroniana | reverse complement strand
TTGTTTGGATTTGTTTATAAGTTGCTCTAATTAAATTGAGTGGTGGATAATTGAGTAATAGTTGTGGATCCTAAGACATGTGGACAAAATTATTTTTTGACTTTGACCTTTAAATTATAACGAACTTATAATCAAATCCAAACATACACTAAAAATAATGCCTCAGAGACACTAGTTGACTAGGCAATGAACCATGATGGTGATACCCACGCATCACCTAAGTGTTTTAAGAACTATAGATTAATGTGCCGATGCCGACAAATTCAACATGTTTGTACTTGACTAAGTCTCACACATGCAAAAGGTTAAGAAGTAAACATCATCATCACATATAACAAAATGACTTTCAACCCTTAATTCTTCTACAAATAATCATGATCTTGGTATGATGCGAGTTTTCCTTTGTCTACCTTATTTTAACTCATAGTATATTTTTCCAGTGATTGACATGTTACAAATTTTACTTGGCTGAGTTTAATTCTTTTAGTTGAAATTTTAAATTGCATCTATGTAATGAAGAATATTAATTTCAAACGTACAAATGTTGTAATTGAATATAACCACTTTGTAAAGTCGTGAATATTAAAAATACAAGAAATATTATGATAAAACATACCTGGGAAGGATATTCTGGTTGTGGATCTCTATATCTGTGAAAATTTCATTTCTGATATTCGAGCAATTAGATTTCATTTTCTGATAAGCAGTGGAAACAGTAACAGCGTCCATCAACATGCTGTCATTACTGCCACTAACATAATCATCTGTCTCGCTCAAGTGTTTTCGTGCTCTTTTCTTTGCAGCGGCCTGTAAAGGAAAATAATCAATAAATGATAAAATAAATAAAATTGATTCTATAATATGTCAATTCTTTGCACCTGGAAGTAACTATATAGTTTCGTCTGTGCCTCAGGAGCTAATATATCATGAAGAAGTGAATATAGTTTAACAGCAGGCTCTAGCACCAGTGCTGCAACTCCAGTAGCAGACGTGAAAACATCCAGAATCCCTGATGATGATGACTCATCCAAGGACTTATAGTTTTCAAAAACAAGAGAGAAGATTGGTTCAATTTGGTCTTCAATATCCTTCAGAATTCGGTTCTGAAATAAAATGGGATTCAGCTTAAACACAGACATTTAACACAGGAAAAAATTAAATAGAGGGCATATAATCTCGTTAACACTCCAATCATGAATGCAGAAAAGCAATATAAATGACTCAAAAATTTGTTTCTATGCTCACCTCTTGATGACTTAGTGCACTCTTACAGTGGCCCTTCATCACTACAGGCAACAACAAATCGTATACCAGTGTAAGACAGTAAGCTGTTGGTGTTGCCACTTCCATGACATAGGAAAGGTACCTGGAACAATTCAATGTTCAAGAAATAATGAACCTCATTGATGTAACAGTTGAATGGATGAAAAGGATAAAGAAGATATATATATGGTATGGAAACAAAATAATAACAGTATAAGCATCTGTTTACCTCAGCTTGGTGTATGCATGAGAAACCCCATAATACGATGCAAATTCAGTGAGTAACCACTTCCACGGGCCATGCAACAACAAATTTCGTTGATGGAAATCCTGTATTTTCATTGCAACCTCCAATACCAGATCATATGCCACAGTTTCTGCAATGGAGCCGCACTATTAAAAGAACACAAAATGTCAAACATCAAAATCAAGACCACCAAGATAGTACTACATCTGTACATCATATTCTCAAAATAAATTATCAACTTTTTCTATATCATCTGATTCAGATCTCAGAGAGACCTTCAAATGCAAGATTTAAATAAAAGGGAATATTCTAGCTAGGGTCCCCAACCTCCCGTGACAATGAGGTCCCAAACCTTCAAAATTTGTGGCAATCCAGGTTCTAACCTTTCAAAACTGAGTGAGCATGGTCCTTGCGGAACTGCTAGTTTGACCATTAAAAAGTCATTTTTTTTCTTAATAGAACCAAAATCGAGCATAACAACCCCAATCCTCAGAAAGAAATCTAACATCTCACCCTTTCGATTTCCATTTATACTCATTCTTCTTTTACTTATTTACTTCTCATCTTTTATTTCTTTATATCTATTTTTTTGTGTGAAAGGAGCATAGAATTGTTAAAATACTATCTCATATATTTTTAATACAAACACAGATCAGCAATGTCTGACCAAACAATTTCAGTTCTTTAACTGCTTCCATCTGCTGTTACAACTTTGACATTTCGGCTCATTCTAAAATCATCAAATATAACAAAAGGAAAAAATGGAAGAAAAAGCATGGATCAACGCACCTTAAGATGACTATTGTCATCTAGACTTGCTGAATAGTTTATATACAATTGTAGTTTGCCAACACACTCATGCTCAGGCTCACGATAAATAGGCCACCAGCGTTGTTTTTCACCCTGCAAAAACTATTGATATGAGACTTAATGCTGAACAGAAGTCGCTTGCCCTATGCATCATATGTCAAAAGGAAAAGAGGAAGAATTAAGCAACTTCACCGGATTGTCAGCAATAGCAGCCACTTGAACATTCACTCGACCATAATGATTACCCTTGGAATCCAAAACTTCAACGATGAGATCATCTCCTAAGCTATCTGGAAAGCTGTAAAGTCGTCAATATATTACTAAAACAGAAACCATATGAAGGAGAAAAAAATGATGAGAAAACTTACAACATATGGGAATCACCAGATCCTGGTTGCATTTTTATAGCATCTTCTTCAGCAGAGCTTTTAAGGCGTAGTGAAAAAGAGTGTGTTTCTGATTTCATGAAGAGCTACTTGGGTGAGAACAATGGAATACACAGTTGGAGTAACATCAATTAAATGATTAAATCAACTCAAACAAGTTCATATCTAATAGCAAACAATCAATCCCAATTGTTAAATTTATAAACGACCAACATTCTTTGCATAGCGTGTCTTAGAACGGTATCTTGTTCGGTTGGACACCAGAATGTACTGGAAAAATGACAAACAGCTGAAAGGGGACAGGTTAATAGATGAGGCTTAGAGCACTTGATGTATCCAGAGACATTGGGAATCCAAGTAGCTCTGTTTCCAAATTACATAATAAAAAGATTATGGGAGGTCCAATTTCACAAGTAGACAAAAAAAGAAGCTTACATACCCAACAAAACTTCACAAGATGATGAGCGGCTGCGTAGAGTTGAAGTAACACCAACTTTCAGAAGGCCAGAAACTTGCTTTAGGTATTGAGTGCTTGTCCGCAACGATGCCAAGCTTTGGTGTGAAAAAGAACCATTTGCTGGTGCACGAGGTGCAAAATCAATTTTGTGAACTGCTCGCCATCCAGAAGATAATTTTGACCACGTATTGAGTAAGTGATGTCGAATGTTGTCCATTTTCACTTTTGGAGCTTTGATGGTAGAACAACTGCAGCCCTCAGGTCGGTCCAGAGACAATTTTACCCTCTTCACTGTAGAGGAGAGAATTCAGGACAGTTTCTTAACTTGGTATATTGTGAGGCTAAATATTCACAGCAAATAATACCTTGCACCTTCATCTTTCCAACCATTTTCTTGGGTTTCGGGGCAGCCCCTTCAGTGGGAAGTTCTGAAGAGCGCTTTACCAGCATTTCCTCCTCGGACTGCAGGAGCACTTGCTGCAAACTTTAACCAAATACAGGAACAGAACTCAAGCTCAACACAGATTTTGCAGATGAAATGAGAAGCATCATCAATAATTAGCTTAGAAGCGCTTAGAAATATTTCATTTTTATAGTTGAAAAAAACAAAAAAAATAAAACTTCAGAAATAATGCATTTTTTTGTTTAAAAAAAAAAAACCCACCCAAATGCATCTCGCAACAAATAACATTCATTCTCCAAAAACATGGGCGCTTCCATACATCCCTTAGCCCAAGCGTGAAGGCAAAGCCGAACACATGCGTCATAAGCAATCACTGCATGCCACGAACCTAGTGGGCTGAAACCAGTTATCAAAATAAGCACAAGATCAACTCAAAAGTATTAATATTCAGTGGAAATTTATCAATGTGGTAAACAGACCTTGCATGAAAAGTGGGACGTCGGGTAGGGTGAGGACCCAATGGCACACAGCTTTCTACCCCGGCAGCAGTCCTGTAATAAGAGAAAGGTTGATACACTGAGAGCGATTTCTTGAACGAAAAAAATAGAGGAATGTCTTTCCTAAAACATATCAACAAGTTCTCCAACACCTATCATGCAAAAAAAGGTGTACTAAAATATGCTATGAAATAATACAAACCTCACAGGAACGTAGGATGAATTTTTCAGCACATTATCCTGTTCTTTAGTACTGGGAGACGTGTCAATGGAAGTGCATGGTTTAGCTGGAAAAGCATGTGAATCTGCCGAAGACTCTGCATGATGGGTTCCATAGGCAGGAATGTGCTCTCTATCTTGTTTGATTTCCCCAACAGAAGCACAGAAAGGAGGTGCACTGGGAATATCATCACGAGGATTTTCATTCTGCAAAGTCCCAACAGTCACATCCTGCAAAAGAGAGATTAGCCTAGAAGGGAACTACCATATTCAACATGCATAAAGCATCTGCATAGACATAAGACTGAAAGAACACAGATTATCCTATGCCTTCAATAACATCCCAGTTAGCTACATTATTTGTCAAATTTAATCAAATACTACAAATTAGTGTTTACTTATCCCAATAATTGAGATTAACCTTGCAGCAGATTTAAAGTCTAGTTCAGGGCAGAGAAATAAATCAATTTTCAATTACATATCTGAAGACTTAGAGCAAATAACTGAAGCATTCCATAGTGGACATGGGTACACAGGTCTATGTGACATTTGCCACAGTAAAATAATTTGACCCTAAGAGCAGCCACAGGACTAGGAGGAGAAGGGGTTGTATATAATATTTTTTAACAGTTGAAAAGAGGGGTTCAAATTGAACTTCAACAAAGCCTTCTTTACTCAAGAATCTTCAATATCAGCATCCTAATTACCTTGGATTATTTCATTTTTCCAATATTACTCAGAAGTCATTCCACAGTCTCTTTCATTCTGATAAATTAGTTCATTATTTTGTTGGCAAGACACGATTCACATAACATTAGAAATTTATGTTTCCATTTGCAAAGAAGAAAAAATATAAACTCTAAAAGATGGCATGATTGAAGGCAAGAAAATGTTTGTTCTCCCAGCAAAATATTCCCGGAAAGATAAGCTAAGAATGATATTTCTATGATTTGATTACCTAGTCTATCTGGAGCTTTGAAACAACTCACTAAGAAAATAAAGAACCAGACTCATTTTTTTCCATTAGTTTCTGTACTTAAAAATGTTTATTACAAAGCAAATGCAGTAACATCATTACAGACATGATAAGAATTCTGCACCAATTTAATTGTGTAAGTTACACTAACAAAATATTTGTTAAGTAAAGAAGAAATATCTTAAGGACCCAAATAGTGAATGAAATGAAAACTAGTCATCAGTCTAAACGGGATGAACCTACACTGAGAAATGGAGAAAAACAAGTCATGCCTTCGCATTTCCTATTAAATGTTTTCTGATAAACAATCCATACCCTTTCATTTAACAAGTGAAACTTCTCACCCCCGTTCCTCCAACAGAAGAAAGAAAAATAATACTCTTTAAGAAAACTAACAACTGAAAAGTTACCTTTCCAGTAGCATGGTGTGCATCCATTCCAGAAGGAATCCTAGATGCAGAACCCTCTGACACGTAAGCCCTTTTCTGCAGTAAAGTTCCTTTGGTGCTCTTGATTTGTGTGGTAGAAAATTCTGAGCTTCCATCAGAATAAGAAGATCCATCCTCTGAGTAAGCATTTTTTGGATATCTATTGGCTCCCCTCATCAGTTTCTCGTCCACTTGCCCACACCCTCTATTAGTTTCCCTTGACGAACTAACATCATCAGAAAACATACTCTCACTTGCATACTGTGGTGTACGCCTCTGAACCGGCTCGTAGTATCTTTGAGCATTAGCACTTCTGCTGAGAATTCTATCGTTTTGTGGTGACGAGTCAAGTGAATATCTTCCCCCATATACTTCCTCCTCTGAGTCTGTGGTCATGTCATTATCAGAAACTGATCTACTTCCTTTTTATTCTCTTGTCCATCTTAATCAAAAAAGTAATTTATCGTTAATAAAAAGAATTGCATCATTCAAGAGGACTCCGTGGATATCTATTGGCTCCCCTCATCAGTTTCTCATCCACTTGCCCACACCCTCTATTAGTTTCCCTTGACGAACTAACATCATCAGAAAACATAATCTCACTTGCATACTGTGGTGTACGCCTCTAAACGGGCTCGTAGTATCTTTGAGCATTAGCACTTCTGCTTAGAATTCTATCGTTTTGTGGTGACGAGTCAAGCGAATATCTTCCCCCATATACTTCCTCCTCTGAGTCTGTGGTCATATCATTATCAAAAACTGATCTACTTCCTTCAGAATCACCAGGAATGACTCCAGACATTGAAATCACTCCTGGCAAGTGCCCACTCTGAAATTTGGATGGTGGAGGCAGTCCAATACCACGGCCTCTGTTTCCAATACTAGAAATAGGATCTATTCTAGGTCTCTGATTGGGTATATAAGAACTTTCCTTACTATGACTGGCAGAACCCTATATTATAAAATATCAAGAAAACAAATTAACGAACAACCTCACACATCAATTAACAAATTAAGTAGTGAGAATCATTTGTAGGCTGCAATTAAATACCAATAATTAATAAAAATCCTTGAATTAGCATTCAGTTTGTGAACTTTGAGTTTCAGAATTCAAGATCATCAAGAAGTAACGCCAGTGCCAATTCAGATCAAACAACCAACATTGCCATAGCTACTCCAACCCACTCCTAAGACCTAAGAAGAAAAAAGGAAAATGAAAAGGCCATAAACTGTATATTGAAGANTAAAAATCCTTGAATTAGCATTCAGTTTGTGAACTTTGAGTTTCAGAATTCAAGATCATCAAGAAGTAACGCCAGTGCCAATTCAGATCAAACAACCAACATTGCCATAGCTACTCCAACCCACTCCTAAGACCTAAGAAGAAAAAAGGAAAATGAAAAGGCCATAAACTGTATATTGAAGATCTGCAGGTGGAATTGGATTAAGAAACCCCAATTGTGAATTTGAATTTTCGAAAACTCTTATGATTGGAGAACTTGGGCCACTGAACCTTGTACCAGTTCCCTTCTAACAAGCAAAATTGAGAAAAAGAAAAATCAAATACTTGAGTGATGCAGACCGATCAAAAAAACCCCAAATCAACATCAGTAACAAAGAAAAAAAAACGATAGCAAAAGTAGACAAAGACAAGAAGTAGATTTGTAATACTGACCTCACTAACCCATTTAAGGGCATTCTTATCCAGACCCTCAGTAAACATCTCTCCTCAGAGCTCTTCAATCCCCTCCAAATCTAAAATCAGTGTCCCCAAACTAAGTCATGTTAACAAATGATAATAATAATAATAATAATAATTAAAAAAAATTCCGTAGATAAAGCAACTAAACAAACAACAAAATGAAATATACACAAAGACAGAGAAATAGTACTCAGATTCTCCCGAAACCCTTCTGGGATACAGCAAGATTTCAAGTTCTCTTCAATTTATTATGGGCCAAGAGTGGGTACTGGGCACACTGTACAATATTCCAAGCTGTAATTTTCTTCACCCCAAAGTTTTTCTACTGGGGAGGAGTCAATGGGCTGTCGCTTTCTGTAAGCTCGTGATATTCCTATTTCAAATTCAAGAAGGCTGTGATGAATGCAACGTTCGAATGTGTAACAATGATTAAATTTTGAATAGTGTAAAATTCAAATGTTCGAGTCCGACAACATAAAGGATTCAAGAAAAAGTTGAATGTGGGACCAATATTTGGTAGAAGTTAAATAATGAAACTATTATCTTTACTCTTTGTTCATTTATTTCTAACTTCTTGTTATACCCACTTTTTTTTCAAAAATTCTCCTTTTTTACTTTTTTATAAGTTTAGATTTAGATGAGTAAATTATTTTTAGCATAAAGAAATATATCTTTTTCCTCTTTTTGCACAAGCTGTTACCTCCCAATATATTTGTCAAAAATTTTAATTTACAATAATAAAGAGCAAAAGTTTATTCAGAATTTTAATTAAATGAAGGAAATATGAAAGAAATTCAAATTTTGAACATTTATTCCGTGTCGACTTTGTTGCAATTTTGGAACTATGATGAGAACATTTTATTTTCTTAAGTTTAACATAGTATAAAATTACGAGTTAAATATAAAAATTAAAGAATTGCAATAGAGGTAGAATAATGTCAAGTCATATTTGGTACACATTAAAATTTTTATTTTCATTCTTCTACTTATTTTCAATAATATATTCTTCAATAAAATAATATTTTCCACCACATCAATAATCTTTTCTTCTTTTTTAACCACACATTCTCCATAAATCCATTATTTCAAAATACATTATTTCAAAATAATGTGGCTCAAACATACCTTAAATTATAAGAAAAATGCTACTTGTACAACAATAATTATACATAATGGTGTACACCTCACTCACATGGGAGTGGGGTCCACTTGTATAAAATATTTTTTTATTCAAGCGGGTCTCACCTCCATGTGAAAGGATGTACACCCCTATGTATATCTTGATGTATCGATAGCAAAACTGAAATTATAAAACATTTGCATGTTGATTATTAGTTAATTATTTTCAAACCCACAAATTGTTCTCAATCAGATTTGAAAATATATAAGTTTACCGTATGCCATATTATAAAAATACAATATTCTTCATAATCTTATTCCCATTCCAATACAATATACCAAATGCGCATGAAGAAAAATGTCTTTTAACATATGTACTAAGAATTAGATAATACTCAATAGCGTTTACAAGGAAATTGAAGCCAAAATCTTGCCATACTATTCAGCCGTGTTCAAATACTACATATCAACTACCAAACGTATACTTTGCTTGAGGCTACCGCGTCAAGAGTTCGAATTTTAAAATATGGATTTGGCCCTTGGGTAAGTGCAAGTGTATAAGTAGCCTTCCACCCTGTACCCTCGAAGGCATAACCTACGATTTACCTCATTAACCCAGACGAAGACAGGGCAGGTGTGGCCCTCAAAATTGGGGTTCAACCTTTAAGAAGTAAAGATCACGAGATAAATGTGCCAAGCTGGAGAATGGCTGGATTTTAATGAAAGCTGTTAGTGTAGGGAATTAACTGCCTCAATATAAACTAATAAATCAATAGTAAAATCGAAAAAATGCAAAATTTAAAATAAAACTGGCATTCTATGCAGAAGACAGATTTTGGGTACAAGTCACATTTTGGGCACAAATTGAAAGCAACTTTTTTTGGATATGATCTCAAAATTTTTCCTAACAAATCAAATGGCTGCTCCAGGAGAATCATGGATGAAACACCATCTTCGCTGCTCTACCGCTGAAAAAATTGACTGTTCACCTTTCCCCAACTCTGTATGGATGAAGCAAAAAATCATATTTAACGCCACTTCTTCTCAGAAAGAGACAGGAGCTGCCAATACAAATCATAAAGTGAAACTAAAACAGTTATCATTCCAAAGGTGTCAATTGAGCCACCACATATAACTCGACCACACACGTGCACAAACAAGATGATCCATTTTTTCACAAAAAGAATGCCTCTCTGCGCCATCAAATCATACTAATTTGATTAGGAATGTGTATTTTTTTCTTCTTCTACTCAAAAAATACAGAAAATCATGGAATACCACTATGGATGTCGGCGATAGCCCACAGACACCACCGTTGAGCACACGCCAATAGAACATGTACAATACAACTCGTGACCAACATAGCCAAGATAATGCTGTAAAAACACCAATAAATAATAACAACAACAACAATAATTAAAAAATGCAGCAATAAAACCTTCTCTCTCTTCTGTAGTAGACCGAGCAAGGATGTAGTAATCACTATATTTCCTTTATTTTTTTTGACTTCCGAAACTTTTTATCTGAACAACTCAGTGAATTGAAGTAGAAGAAATGGAGGGTCAAGGTTCAAAAGTCTCTATCTTCTCCTTTCCTCCTTGTGATGTGTTATCTTGATTGTGGATTGTTTAGCATAGAGGTGGTTTTCCTTTGTGAGTGAAAGTGATATTTAAACTGATATTTTGGACAAAAAATATGCCCGTGGACTTCTACAAAAACTCCAGGCTGGAGATTGGTTTGCCAAAAAATTAAATGGGGACCCAAGTGCACTTAAAAATAGGCTAATTTTCCCAATTTTACTCACCCATGCATTCCATACGCACAACCCATGCACACAGCAGAAAAAATATTCACAACAGCATTAAATGTTTACAGCACCAACCTGACTAGCAAATTGCGCCAATCGTCAACTGTCCCATGATGATCCTGTTATCGAGCTAGACTTCTGCAGCTCCAGCACCAGTGGATTTTGTATATTATCTGTTTCCCTGTCCAAAGTGTCAGTCTCAAGAGAAACATTAACCTCGAAGACGCTCAAAGACTGTCTCTTCCGCTTTCTTTGAAATGTGTACTTAATAATTCTTTCCCCAGTAGATTGCATAGGCACCCCATTAACTGTATCAGATGATCTGCACTCTAATTTTGTTAATGACATGTCAACTTTATTGTTATCCTTTCTACAATCTGGTAACAATGATCTATCTGCAGTTCCAATTTCCTGTCTGATCAGCATTATGTCTTCCATCAACCCTTCATCTGTGTAAGTAGCGCTATGAGCATCATCCGATTCTGCAAGATCCAGTTTTCTTTTGGAGGATAATGTAGGATCCATCTTGAGAGGATTCTCATTAGAACAAGCAATGTATTCAACTGAATTTTGATCAGTTTGCACTCAAAGTTCGAATGCTTGATCAGATTTCTCAAAAAGATCTGGATGATTCTTGCACAACGGTGTTATACTTTTTCCATGTCTAATAGCTCTTTTCTTTTTCCGAAGGGAAGATTTGAAGCTGCAAAGCTTGATATCTGCCAAAAGTTCCTTCTCAAGACTGCTCGTGGTTTCAGATCCCTGTGCAGGTGCTATACAGAAATCTTTACCTTCTTCATACTCTTTGTGAACTGTATCATCTTTCACTTTATTCGATTTCCCAGACACAGTCAATTCTTTATCTGTCAAATTCCTTCCTCGTGCTCAAATTCTCTGTGTGAATCCATTTTTGTATAGGCCATACTCTTTGCTTCTCAATATGATAGAAGGCAAGTCTGGATTCCCATTATATAACTTGCACATACAAACTAATTTGTTACAGCACTATTCTGAAGTAGAAACGGAATTCTGACATCAGAAACTACAGCAGATACCTTTTGCGATTTTGGCATTTGGAATAAACGAGATTTACAATTCAGCCTCTACTGGACAAGCATTATCAGGTTCATTCACGTGCTTCATGTTATGATTCTTCACTCTCCCCAATTCAGTCTGCACTTCTCTCAACTCTTCTCTAAGATCTCTTACAAAATCCTCCGCCTCTTAAAGTTGAGCTTCAAGTTCTTCAATTTTCTTCTGATGATTAATGGATGTCACCTCCGCTTCCCTTATCTGTAAATTCAGCCCAATTTGTGAACCTATCAGTGAATTATATATTTACACACAGAATGCACACAAAACGCACACGAGAGAGAGAGAGAGAGAGATTCGACCACTGCAGTAACTCTGAATTCAAGAAAAGAATGAAAGAAGAAAGTAAAAGAAATCAGATTAGCATCTCTGGCTAGGTCTAGGCGGTATGCTGCCTGTGGGCGAGTTTACCTTTCTAGAAAGTAAGTCTTTCCAAGAAAATAACTTCAACATTACATTTTCGAAAAAGATTTTTAAGTAACTATTTCTTCTTTTTAAGTTAAGCCAGACATGCTTGTAATTTTGAGGGACGTAGAAGAAATATTTGTAACAGATTAAACACTAAAGACCAATTAAACAATCCAATTATCGTGGCAACTAATCAAGTAAAATGAACCGTTTATTGCATTTAAATACAGCTCAAAAGAATTCTAGGGTTTAGAATTATGATTATCTAGCCGCAATTGTCTACTAAGTATAAAGGGTGACCAAGATGTCTATACAAAATTGTAATTTATAAGCAAAATATAATATTTCAAAAGTGGTTTTCATATCAAACCGGGAAAAAACACGATCTTGCAAAACATTTCAAGATAGACATAGAGATTAATTAACATGACACTTGCACCTAACATTAAGCTAAAAAAAGGTAGCAATTTTAGATGAATGACGATCAACACAGCATACTGAAAAGAAGGAAACCATATTCAATGTCATCCATATTCCAATCTCATGCCATTAGCAAATTCAACATAATGCTGAGAGAGGAACACGTGGTGCCATCTCCAAAAGTGCAACTAACGGTTAAGACTACTGGTTGACTTTAAAATGTAATTCTGTTTTAAATTTTCCATGCCAAATGACAGAAAATTCCAAAAGACTAAAGGCCAACGATCAGTGGCCAACTTTAAAGAGGACATGATCAATAGACCCTGGCTGGATCTGGGCTGGGATAGTGGCACCCATTCTTAACCCGTTCCGAAAGGGTTCGCTCATAACAATTTAGTTTGTATGGCGCAACTAAACAATGGTCAAGATAAAATCATTTTCAAAACTCCATTCATGTCATTATATGCCTGGATAATCCTATCAACTAATAAGGGAACTTAGAGAACAAAAGCACTGGGCCTAGTTTACCTCATTAGCTGCATTAAAAGTCCAGGTTTCGGTTAATCACAAAGGAAACAACAACACTTAATAAATTGCAATTATTTCAAGCAAAAAAGGTAATAATTCCCAAACTCTCCTGCATTTAAGCAAAAGTCTATTTAATTCAGGGAAACCCGTAAACCCTTTAAGGCACTATAGTATATTACTTAAGATGTCTCATGTGCTAGAAACAAGTGTATTTCATCTCAAGAACATTAATATATCTAAGAAATTCAACCCACAAAAGTATGCACAATAGAAGATTGAAACTCAAAACCTTGTTACAAGTAAATCAAATCCAATTAAATCAGACAGCATAATCAATTTCAAAAATGTCGTTTCACCTTAGAATCCATTAGTTGTTTAATGCGCAATAGCATCTGCAGTGCCTCCTCCTTCGTCGCCTGCAGCTCGTGCTGCTAATGCACTGCTTTTTTCTCAGACGACATAGTCCTAGATGCAGCGTCCTTTGCGCGCAGGCTTTCTTCAATGCTGTCAATCTCTGAGCCACAGAACAAAAAAAATAAAAATAAATAATTACACATCACATACATTGATCAAAATCTAACCCCCACTGTTTTGAATTTTGAATAAAAGTAGAGTACTTGAACTGGAGAAAAAAACATACACACACACATTATCAGGAAACCAACGCTCTTTAATGGAATATAGCTGTAACTAGTCGTGACCAAAAAATAAAATATAAAGTGATGGATTTAGAACAAATATATTCAAGAAAACACCAAGAAATAGAGTAAAAGATTGGAAAGGAAAAATCCAAAAATAACACTAAAATCTACCCCCATTGTTAAAAAGGAAAAACAAGTGAAGAAATTTGAAATCAAACAACATAAACAAAACACCAAGGATCTGAGTACAAATGGAAACAAAGCAAATAAAAAGGTGAAACGGAATCCCATTTTTGTAGACAAGAAATGAATGTAAGAACTAAAAAATCAAGTACAGAAACGTTACGAAGGGAAATCAGTGAGTTAGTTGGTGGATGGTTTGAAATAAAAGTGGTGGCGACACAGTGAGGATTGTCGCTGTTGGCAGCGGGGATTTACATCGTCGGCATCCATTATGCAGGATTTATTTTTAAAATCTTTATGGATTTCCTCAACCCATCGAAGAATTGTTGTATTTTTGAGGTTTTTTCAGACTTAAGGATTTGTTAGTTTTTGTTTCCTCGATCTGTTATGAACTAAAACTTTTCTTGAGTTACAAATTGCACCTGGACAGGCTTATATTAACAAAAATGCCAAGGAGGTGGAGAAATAGATCAGAAGATGAGTCTAGTGGGGAAAAGGCTATAGACCCGATTGAAGATTTGTCGAGTATGTTGAAGACATGTGCTCAAATCTCAGAAAAACAAGAGGTGGAGATGTCCTTCAACGTCACTGTCCGTGTGGGAAAAAAGTTACGGAGGACAACGGGAAAGGAAAGGGAATCATCCTTGAATTATTTCAAAAAATGACGATGTGCCAAATCCTTTGTTGGAGTTGTCGAAATCCACGTTTATGTAATATTCATTAAACTTGTATTTTATATATAGCAGAGGTCACGTAATTAATGTGGTTCATGTAGTATTTTGTTAGTATGTTGTAAGAACTTTTGCGGTCTATTAATTTAAGTCCTGATTTTCTTTAGATTATAAAGATTACTTCAACTATATATTCACTGTCTGAATGCAAACACTTAGTCAATTACATTAGCACTTGGTTGAATCATTTGTCATCCATTTATATTTCTTGTATCAGGTGCATAACTAATACCAAAAGGTTGAGTTTTAGAGAACTGGAAACTCAATGGAAAGGGCCAAATGCAGGTTTTTTTTTAATATAAAGAAGTGAAATGATTTCTTATGGTGTATTGAATACATCACAAGCTGGAGTAAGAAAAAAAGATCTGATAACATTAGCTTGAAGATTATGTCCCACAAAATTAGCCAGACCTGAGCAGCATAACTCCTCAGAAGCAGAAATTGTTCCGCAATGGTTCCAAAGAACAATTCCTTAGCATATTGCCTCATCATGCATGCAACGTTTCTACTTATTGTCTTCAAGTCTTCTTTCACGGTCGCCAAAATGGACTTTGTTTTCCAATTAGAATCTGCCTTAAACAGCTGAATATATCTCTGGTCAAGAAGATGTAGTTGCAATGTCTATTGTGTTGGTCCTGTGTGCATGTATGATTAGGCACATAAGACTTCACTTGTATTGTACCTATCTCATACAACTTCGAAGCCCATATCCTCCAATGACATCCCAATTTGCAAATTCTTTGAGCTCATGTTGTATCGTTACATTTGAATATTACATTATACCCATTCAAAGATCCATATGTTTTCACTGCATTTCGAAACTCTTGCATTGACCAAAAGAGTTATCCGACCTCAAACTATGAATTTCCCATATCTGTCTCAGCAAGAAATTTCAAAAAGCGATCACCAACCTCTTCGTCCAATGAGCAATCGAATAATAACTCCCTATGGATACTCGAAGTCATCGACTCCATTGTCATTTTCTAGCTCTCCTACAAGCATCACTTCTCTTTTATGTCCCGCTTCATTTCGGTCCAATGTCGATGCCATCTATCACATTGCAGTTGTACAACATATCATCTTCCTCCGAAACCATGTCAACATCGGAACGAAGGAAATCAGGGTTTTCCACATACTCTGTCAACAAATTGAATTCTTAATGTCTGATTTACAAATTGCATATAATCAATAGCTATTTTAACATGAAATCAATATAATTATGAATACGTAAACGCAAGAAGAAAGGAAACATATGAGACAAGAAAGAAAAAATGAATTGCAACAAATCTATCACAAAATTGTGGCAAGAATAAAAAATGGTGAAAAAGGAAATCCTTACTGTAAGTTAATAATCTGAGGAGCAATTTGGAAAAATTCAGCCTACCAACGAACTAGGTTTCTGGGCATAATTATTACAAACCACTACCTGGCAACTACTAGTTTTCGAGGCATAATTAGTGCAAACAGATACAAGGCACCTACAGGAACATGTTATTGCATCAAATAAAGAGCGGGCTTCACCTCCGTCTGCTCCATCTATGGGTACAAATCAAAACTGAAGGTCGACTTGGTTTTAAGAATGAAGTTGGGATGGTGGATTGCAGATTACAAATTCTTTCCAGCGTGATTTAGAGTTCGAGGGAATTTGATTTTGGGGGAGAACGAAATGTGAATGAATCGACATGGGATGGTGGGTTTTGCTTTATTTGAGAATAAATCGTGTTTAAAAAAAAAAAAACCTCTTACGTTTAAGGAGTACAGACGCAGTTCAGTGCCACGTTTGCATTCCATCCAGCCACCTGGGACGGCCACCAAAAGAAAGTGTTATCAGTGATGGATAGAGGGAAGCTGTTGTAAGATCAGTAACCTCGTAGAGGAATCTGATAGTTACAGTGGCCTTAACGTGAAAGTATCAAGTTGAATGATCAATGAAATTTTTTACTCCATTTTCAGTCACCTCACCGCACATATACATGCACCGCCATATCTCTATTTCTGTAAGTGTAGCAGTTCTCTTCAGTTTTGTGTCCTTAGCCCCTTCAACCCACAGCTTACGTGTCCTAATGACCAGAATGACCTTATCCTACCACCACTCTCTTTCCCCAATCCTCAACCCCTCCTCCACCCACACTCCCCACTTCCTCCCCTTCCCCGCTACCCTCCACCACCACCAATCCCGCTTCTGCCGCCGCCTCTCCATAGTTTCCAAGGCCAAGACCAAAGAACTCATTTTGGGCAACCCAAGTGTGACAGTGGAAAAGGGCAAGTACAGCTACGATGTTGAGACGTTAATCAACAAGCTTTCTAGCCTCCCGCCCCGCGGCAGCATTGCCCGGTGTCTTGACACCTTCAAGAACAAGCTGTCTCTATCCGATTTTTCGCACGTTTTCAGGGAGTTTGCCCACCGGAGCGACTGGCAGCGCTCCCTTCGGCTTTTTAAGTATATGCAGCGCCAGGTCTGGTGCAAGCCGAATGAGCATATATACTCCCTCATCCTTGGCATCCTTGGCCGCGAAGGCCTCTTGGATAAATCTGCCGAAATCTTTGATGAAATGGTAACCCATTCTATCCCTCGGACTGTACTTTCATATACTGCGATTATTAATGCCTATGGCCGCAATGGCCAGTACGAGACTGCGCTAGAGTTACTTGATAAGATGAAAAAGGAAAGGATTATTCCAAACATTTTAACTTATAACACTGTTATTAATTCGTGCTCCAGAGGTGG
This sequence comes from Fraxinus baroniana, assembly GCA_903798355.1. Lineage (NCBI taxonomy): Eukaryota > Viridiplantae > Streptophyta > Magnoliopsida > Lamiales > Oleaceae > Fraxinus > Fraxinus baroniana. The sequence continues at coordinate 1,721 of CAIGRO010042405.1, read as the reverse complement.
GTATTCATGGGAAGGGTTGTTGAGTTTGTTTGCAGAAATACGGCATGAAGGGATTCAGCCGGACTTGGTTACATATAATACACTGTTGAGTGCATGCGAAAGTAGAGGTTTGGGGGATGAGGCTGAGATGGTGTTTAAGACAATGAATGAGAGTGGAGTTTTACCTGATATTACTACGTATAGTTATTTGGTAGAGACTTTTGGGAAGTTGAGGCAATTGGAGAAGGTTTCGGAGTTGCTCAAGGAGATGGAAGCAGCAGGGAATTTGCCAGAGATTATGAGTTACAATGTGTTGTTGGAGGCATATGCACATTCCGGAAAGATAAAGGAGGCAATGGGGGTGTTTAGGCAAATGCAGGCAGCAGGATGTCTGCCGAATGCAGGGACATATAGTGTTTTGTTGAATTTGTTCGGGAAGAATGGGAGATATGATGATGTGAAGGAGCTTTTTCTTGAGATGAAGGTGAGTAAAACGGAGCCAGATGCTGATACCTACAATATACTTATAGAGGTGTTCGGTGAAGGAGGTTATTTCAAGGAGGTGGTGACTTTGTTCCATGATATGGTAGAAGAGAATGTTGAGCCAAATATGGAGACTTATGAGGGGTTGATTTTTGCATGTGGAAAGGGAGGGCTTCACGTGGATGCGAAAAGAATTCTGCTTCATATGAATGAGAGAGGATTGGTACCGAGTTCCAAGGCATATACCGGGGTGATTGAATCATACGGTCAAGCGGCACTGTATGAGGAGGCTCTTGTTGCTTTTAATACAATGAATGAGGTTGGCAGCAGGCCAACAGTTGAGACCTTTAATTCTATGATTCATATGTTTGCTAAAGGGGGCCTTTACAAGGAAAATGAAGCAATTCTGTATAGGATGGGTGAATTGGGTGTTCCACAGAATAGCGATTCATTTAATGGTTTGATTGAAGGATATAGGCAGGGAGGACAATTTGAAGAGGCCATCAAAGCTTATGTTGACATGGAAAAGTCGAGATGTTCTCCTGATGATTATACCCTTGAGGCAGTCTTGAGTGTATACTGCTTTGCAGGTCTTTTAAACGAGAGTGAGGACCAGTTTCGGGAAATTAAGGAGCTGGGTATACAGCCTAGTGTCATGTGCTATTGTATGATGCTGGCTGTATACGCAAAGACTGACAGGTCAGACTTCAATTGACCGCTGTTAGATTATTCATTCATTTTAAATATGCATATTTGTGCTATCTTTAGTTATCCTTTTAACTGAATCAGAAGAACTAACACAGTGTTTTCTTTCAAATATGTGTAATTTATCTCTCTTATATACTGCAAAGTGCAAACTAAGTTAACTTCTTGGTGCATGTTTTCTTGATATTTTATTAGGCTTTCTACAAGTTTGTATATGGGTTTGTCCTCTTTGTGATGCAAAGTCAATTAAACCTTACTGACCTGTCAAAAGGATACTGTCCTTATTTCCTAGTATATTCTTACTGGATCTGCTGAAAAATTAGAACTTCAGTGAATGAATTGAGTTTGTGAATTTTCTGCCATGGTAATACTTGTTGAGCCTAGCTCTGAGTTGAAGTTTTCTAGGATTCTAAATTGTTTTGCATTGTTTTTTATGCTTTGGAGCACTATTTCATAGAAATTTTCTGAGCAATAAATACAACGAGATAGTAATTTTCTTCTCTTTTTGTCAATTTTTTTTTTTAAAATATCGAATTTCTTATTTTCAGGTGGGA
>CAIGRO010042382.1:0-12355 GCA_903798355.1 Fraxinus baroniana | reverse complement strand
TGAAGATAGTGTCAATCTGTAATTTTATCTGTCGATCATGTTTACGCGTTAACCAATTATTTTTTAGGAAGATGCTGGGAGTACAGGGGCCATTTTCACAGGCCCCTGCCCGGCCACACACATCGGGGGGGGAGCCAATTTTTTTTTTTTTTTAATACATGGTGGGGTCGGCTGCACAGTGAGGGGCCTGTAAGGCCCCTGACAAGACAGCTCCTATACTTGGAGCTTAATTCTATTTTTTATTAGGTTGTATAAGAAGCTTCTTTTCCTTTATGTTTACTCCTTTTTTGTACTTTACTGATATTTGATAGCATTGACAATCTAACAACAAATATGGCCTGCATAATAGATTATTCATAATCCAAGAGATTAGAGCTCTTTTTAAATACGGAGATCATAACAATGTTACATTTTGTTTCTTTGGCCAATGAGGTTGTAATAATAGGACAATTTGGAGAACTATCCCCATTCTGTTGAGCCTGAACTATGCCGTAACCATATTTTTAGGGAAAGGTCCTCCAAACGTTCGTGAACTCTATAGTAACTTTTTAGGAGGAATAGTAGTGAGGATCACAAACTTTACGGAAACTAATGAGTACTATTTTTGAATTTATGGTTGAGATTAAAGTTCGATTTTGATTGGATAGAAAAAGTAGAATATAAGTAAAATGGAATGAAAGACAAACCTAGGCTTAATCTTCAGGAACTAATACGATGTGTTGACTAGTTCCAGTTCATTTCTTACAATGACTAAGTTCCAACAGATTATTTATGAATCAGTTGCTATTTAAGAGAACGGGTTGCAATTATCCCACAAAAAACTGAATGCCAAGCGGCAAGATGGTAGCTGGATCAGAGCAGGAGTTTCATCATCATATATACAAGTTCTCTGGAGGAATGAACTTCTTGTTACTTCAGCTGTCAATTGCCCTTCTTCTGATTCCCTCTTTAAGTACCGAACAAAATTCGACTGATGACATAATGAATTTTCAAGTCGGTGTAGTTCTTGATTTAAAGTCACCAGTAGGGCGTATAGGCCACAGCTGCTTGTCCATGGCTCTTTCTGATTTTTATTCAGTACACACCAGCTATACAACTAGGCTGGTTCTCCATCTGAGGGACTCGAATGACAGCGTCATTGATGCTGCTGCTGGTGGTATGTTTTTACCTGTCCTTCATATCAGAGTCTGGTCTGATTTATTCATGTTGTTAATGAATGTTTCTAAAATTCAAAACATTGAATCCTGAAGAAAATTACTGAGAAAACAGATTCACCTATACGATAAACGAATAAATTATTTCTCTTTCAAGCATGCCAAATCTATATTTGACAAGGAAAATAGTAATATAAACGGGCACAAAGAAAATAATTGGTATTACCAATATCAGCATGACCTTATAAATAATTAAGATGTTTTGATGGTTGTGATTGGCTCGTTCATACTTTATGCGATCGATGCAGCACTTGATTTGCTGAGAGATGTTGAGGTGGATGCTATTATTGGTCCTCAAAAAGCTACACAGGTCAACTTTGTGATGGATATCGGAGATATAGCTCATGTACCAATTATTTCGTTCTCTGCAACAAGCCCTTTTCTCATCCCACGAACTCCTTATTTTGTTCAGACAGCGCAAAGTGACGCTGATCAGGTTGAGGCAATTGCTTCCATTGTTAAAGCTTTCCAGTGGAGCCAGGTTGCCATTATTTATGAAGATACAGAATATGGTACTGGCATTATCCCCTATCTGTCCAACGCGTTACAAGATGTCAATGCTCGAGTTTCGTATAGAAGTGCTTTGCCAAAATCAGCCAGTAGCGATCTTTTAAGCAAAGAACTATATAAAATGATGACCATGCAGACAAGAGTCTTTGTGGTGCACATGCCACTGCTTCTTGGTTCTAGGCTCTTTCTGAAATCAAAGGAGCTTGGAATGATGAATCATGGCTATGCCTGGATTGTTACCAGTGGCTTGACAGATCTATTCAGTTTGATGGATTTAGACGTTGTCGAAGCTATGCAAGGTGTTTTGGGTGTAAAACCTCAAATCCCAAAATCTAAAGAGCTCAACTCTTTCACTAGTAGATGGAAAAGGATGTTTAATCAGCTTTATGAAGACATCAAACCGATAGAAGTGAGTATTTATGGCCTTTGGGCGTACGATACCCTGTGGGCTCTTGCTATGGCAGCAGAAAGAGTTGGATATAAGCAGCAGAATGGAATAAATAATGCTTCTGGTTTCAATTCAGCAGTCTCATTTCCTCTGGGGATTTCGGAAAGCGGTCCTGAACTTCTCAAAGAAATTTTAGAAACAAGGTTTCGAGGGCTTGCTGGAGACTTTTATCTTCGTAATGGACATCTGGAGCGAAAATCATATCAAATAGTTAATATTGTTGGGAAAGCTGAAAGAGTGGTAGGAATTTGGACACCGTCCCACGGAATTTCCAAGGAATTCAATCTGAATGTGACCAATTCTTACTCAACCTCAAAAGAAAATTTCAAGAGTATCATTTGGCCAGGGGATTCAGTAACAGCACCAAAGGGATGGGAATCTCCAGTTAGTGGTAAAAAGCTAAGAGTTGGAGTGCCAGAAAAATCTGGTTTTAATGAATTCCTGAAAGTGGAAAAGGATCCTCAAACTAATGCTACCAAAGTTAGTGGATACTTTAAAGAGGTGTTCGATTCTGTCATGGCAGCGTTACCATATGCTGTCCCATATGAATACGTTCTTTATCCCTTTGAAAACTCTGAAGGTTCAAGTGCTGGAAGTTACAATGATCTCATATATCAAGTTTCTCTGCAAGTTAATCATACATTTATTTTTTTGCTTATGACTACATAGTTCTCTTCTACTCTGCAAAAATTTTATAGCTTTTACGTGGTATTCATTGGTTTTTGTTCCATTTTTCTTTGCCGAGAACAGGAGAAATATGATGCTGCTCTGGGAGATATAACAATTACTGCTAACCGATCAATTTATGTAGACTTTGCCATGCCATATGCAGAAGGAGGAATTACTAGTATTGTGCCAATTACATATGAGGATGCAAATGATAAGTGGACGTTTTTAGAGCCTCTGAATAAAGAGCTGTGGCTAATATCAGCTATGTTTTATATCTTTACTGGTCTGGCACTGTGGATACTTGGAAAAAGGATTGACACCAGTTCCCGGGGTTCTGCCGGTCAACATGCTGGCATGATTTGTTATTTTCCCTTCTTTCCTGGTGATCTATCTCCTCTTCTTGAAATTAGTATTTACATAGTGAAAATTTACTAGATCTTCTTACCATTATTTAAACAGATTATTCATTTTACCTTGTATAACTCTTGAGATAAATTTCTGGCGGAACTTGTGTCAACATGTAGGTCAAGGAATTGAAGGCACTTTAATTTGTCTTATTTTGGTGGGATGGGCATTTGTTGCAAGTTTGCTAACCTCGACCTACACCGCTAGCTTGTCATCGAGGTTAACATTGCAGAGGCTTCAACCAGCTATCACAGATATGAAGGAACTTATTAAGAGTGGAGATTATGTTGGGTGTCAACAAGGATCCTTTCTTGTTGATTTCTTGAAAGGTTTAGGATTTGAAGAATCGAAAATCAGGATATATAAGTCTGCTCATGATTGCGACGAAGCTTTATCGATGAGAAGTAGTAATGGAGGTATATCAGCCTATTTTGATGTTATGCCTCACATCAGCGCTTTATTATTTGAATTCTGCAAGAAATACAAGATACTTGGCCCTACCTATCGTACAGATGGATTTGCTTTCGTAAGTATTTTTCCTTTCATGATACTATATTAGTTTCCATCAAGTCTTCGCCCAATCCATCTCTTGTACTACCCTGTGATGGAGTTTGGCATTCAGCACGTGTAGACAATGCTTTTAGAAGTCTACCACCTGTTGGTCCAACAGGGTCGACTAAACTCCTCGATCTGGTCACTCATGTTACTGATCATATCATATTCTTTTTAAATCAACAGGCTTTTCCTAAAAGCTCGCCCATAGTTGCTGATGTCTCCCGCACCATAATTGAATTGACAGAAAATGGTAGAATATTCGAGATTTCTCAGCTGACGTCTAGTAATCCAACATGTGTAGGACCAGATAATTCTATCACCCCAAGCAGTGTTACATTGCGAAGCTTTCAAGTTCTCTTTGCCGTCACAGGGTGCATTACAGTGTCTTGCCTCCTTGTTTCCTTGCTTATGTACCTATATCAGAACCCCAGTTTTCTTCAAAGAATCTCGGATTTTAATGTGAAAATCTGGTCAAGAATTCACACATTATGCATATACTTCAAGTGAATCAACCTCTCTTCTAGTTCCAAGGCTGGAGATGCTGAAAAAAACATTCCTATAAGTTCATGAAATTGTTTCTCCATAGATTCCAATTGCCTTTCATGTCTGAGACAAAATCTCCGTGAGCCTAATTGACCCCGTTTCGTCAGAAGAAAAGATTGATGCCTCCTTGGCCATTGCTCTGAACTCTGGATTTCAAACATCTGCTGACAGGCTTGACTTGTAAGTTAGACGATAATTGTATAAGGTATTTTATAATTGTCATATAACTCAAAACAGATAGGATTTTGCATAGAAATTGTTTACTTTTGTTCAGAACTGTGTGTATGATTTACCATAACTCAAAAGTCCCATATATTAGTGGGTTGTGATTAATTGCTACAACCAATGGATCCCTATGTGTGTTATTGCAATCGAGATATTATGAAAATCTTACTGCAAGTTCTAGGTGGAAGCTGACTTGACTTCGTATGGAAGTAACGTACTATTAAGAGATAAATCATACTTCGTAGGATTGTGATTTGGAGTTCCATATTTTGTGATGTACGACCAAAGGACCACATGTATATATATGTATGTCCTCTTTTTCTTTGTTCTCAACGTTAATTTTGTCAGTTATTATTGTATCTACTATTTAGGTTTCTTTATAAAGAGAAGTTTTGTTTCCCTTGTTCATGGTTTTGTACTTCTTAGTCTCACTTTATGGTCACTTTCACATTATTGAACAATAATTATTATGATATCAGAGCGAATGTGATCTTGCCTTGAATTAAACTAGCATTTTCTTCCGTTCTCCAACATGTAGCACAGTGCGAGTGGTTTTGATCTTGCGGGTTCAAAAATGATGCAGTGATGTGAACAATTAGTCAAAGGAACATAGGTTAGAGCTGATATTTTGTATCAGATTAGTAAAGCACACTCAGTAAAATGTGTAACTTTCGTAGGAAAATCAGCTTAAGACATTAGTTGTAGGCGCTTTGTGGAGGTGGAATCTTCTAGTTCTTCATATTTGATCTGAAACCGATATTCTAACCATGAGCAGGTTGAAGAGAGCTCTAACAGGCATTGGAGGGCTGAAAGCACTAATGTTGCAAGAAATTTTTATATATTCTGTCTTGGTCTTTAGTACACACACTGTCACCTTCATATGAATCATATCCGCTGCAAATTTCTCAATAGAACAGTGAAAGTTGTGATCTTCTGCTGCACTTCTGATCTTTGGTGCCTTTCATCCTGCTGTATGGGCAGTGGTGCTGTCGGGTGCTCTCCTTGGTCGTCTCTGCAGCATTCAATAGTAATAACATAGCTGGAGGTGGGTGAGTTTAGCTATTACCAGCAAAACCCAAAGGTTCATGTAAGAACAAGTGAACCCATTGTAGGGTAATAAGACGAGAAGTAAGACATGAACTCATATCAGTGGAAGTAGTTCGAGTGCTTTGCCAAGGAAAAGAAGATTTCATTTTACTTGTAATGAAACTTTAGGTAAGAGATACGAATAGAAACAATTCGACTAGTCACTACAGAGATTTTTTTTTTTATTCCTAATATTAATTAATGCATTAATTTGTATGAATATAAAAGTATGTACTTCATTGTACAACAAGATCAATGCTTTCCTGCTACTTGCTAAAGAGGCTTTTCAATTTCCCTCTTTCCAGACGCTCGATGAGTTTCTTGGCTCCTGGAATCTCCATCTCGTTAAGCTTCTTGAGATAACCAATAGCCCCATACGAAATCATCAGCTTCTTGCATTTCTTGCTCGAGGAAAGCGACGAAAGGCAGGAAACAGCATATTTTTTGGCCGTGTTATGAGGGCTTGGATCAAGCAATGCGACGAGATTTGGCACGCTCTTATCATCTCGTTTGACTTCTCTCCTATTACATGAATAGGTCATCAAGCTAGAAATTGCTTGTGCAGCAACCTCCCTTGCATCATTAGCTTTAGCCTCCAGCATTCTTACAAGAAGAGGAATGCATCCCGTTTCTCCCACTAGTTTTTTCATTTCAGTCAAGCTGCAGATTCGACAAATCGCTGAAGCTGCTGCTTGCTGCGAGCTAAGAGACCCCGATTTAAGCACGTGCACCAACCTCTGGACAATGCCTAACGAAATGAAAACTTCGTTTGAGATAAAACCGACCAAATTTCTCAACGTCCCGACTGCAGATTCTTGAGGCAGTGGACCATCTAAATAAGCTAACAGGCTTCTTATCCCACCTTCTTCGATTACAGACCTTCGGAGGTTGTCATTGGTGGATGTGAGATTTTGCAAGCATTCTGCTGCATACTCTTTAGATCCCAATAGAATTCCACAATCAAGAAGATTGATCATCACCTTAATAATCCCTTCTTCGGCTAGTGTTTGTCGAACCTCTGGCACGAAAGAAATATTTTTTAAGGTACAAGCTGCGGCTGCTTGTGAAACAGAATCACCAGTTCGACAGATCTCGACCAGAGGCCCAACCCCACCATGCCCGACTATCGAATGAGCTGTTTCTGATGAAATGGACAACCTTTGGAGAGAAATTGTAGCCTTCTCTTTACCTACAGCACTGCCAAATTCAACTAGCCGTATAAGGGGAGGAAGAACGCCTTCAGAAACAAGCCAATTCTCGTAATTTCCAGATTCTACGAGGGAACAAATGACAGTCACGGTTTTTTCTCTGATTCGAGGAGAAGTAGCCGTAAGCAATTGAACTAATGCTGCAATATTGGTTCGTCCCAGAACGGCCAACACGCTCTTCTCGTCCTCTTTCATGACTTCAACAAGGTTGTCAAGAGATCTATGTTTAGCCTCCAAGTGACCAATCTGAAGTCTCGCAAGCAATTCTCGTACATTGCCAAGACTTGCAGCTTCTGGTTCGGTCGAAGTGCTTCCTGCGGCCAATGGCAAAGTAACCTCACCGAGCACTTTGGTTTTGATCAAGAGACCACAATCTCGTAAATTCAAATCCAGATTCCCCAATAGTGCATCGAGATCACTTTGCATTTGAAGTTTCCCTTCGTACTTCAGTTTCACGCACAAATCCGCAAGCTCAATTGCTTTATTCAATGTCTTCAAAACAGCTAGCAATTGCTCTATACAAAGCGCATTTTTCGAAAAGCAAGGATGGCAAGAAAAGTCCGATAATCGTGAGGGAATCTGATCCAGTTTTTCCATTATCATCTTCCACCTCCCCGGGAAACCTTTAACCTCCCGTGCCTTCTCTATTGCCACCGGAACAAGTCCCTGTGCACGAGATAGCCATTCTTCAGCCGACAGGTTATCTAATACAACTTCTTGTACACCATCATCGACCATGATGGAGAGAGGTACAGATCAAACTTTTACCAGAGCTAAAACAACAGAAATGCACAAAAATCAAACCTTTATAACAATAATGCAGAAGAGCTCTATGCAAATACATTTTTTCAAAAATCAGATTCTTTACCTTAGTAACAACTCGAAAACTACGAGAAATCAATGATTTTCACATCAAAATCATCCACAAACAAGGGAGAAAACGACTTCAGACGAACAACAACCTTTCCCCTTGCTCCTGAAATGAACAAAATGTTAGCAAAAATTATTTTTTTTTCATAGAAAAACTAAAGATATGGAGCAGTTGTAATCATCAAAGATAAATTATATAATAAGCATTAAAAAACTGCATTAAATTAATAAAAGAGGGGGTTAGAAATTGAGCCTTCAAGAATCTTGCATGATCATTAACCCATAAAAAAAATGCAAATGGCCTTTAAAAATTAATACCAAAATAATCACTTATAAATAAGCTAATTTTTATATGCAAATGACAGCTGATCAAAGCAAAGGAAGGAACTTTCCAACCTCCATCACTACTGTCCAATCAAAAATGGTGCAAGATATAAGTGAAATGTTCATAATGCCCTTGGAAAATGAAGTAGAAAAAAGGAATCATAAGATAATCTTAAAGGTCAGTTCTGGTAAAGAAAGATAAAAGCAGGTAGGTATACTTTTCAATCTGGAAATTACTGCATTTTCTACAAGATTTGGAGAATTTCGATTTAATCTAATCCAATGGCTGAAAATTTTTTAATGTTATCTTGACATGTATGGAAGTGGAAAGAGACTTTGCTTTGAAGAGAAGATAGGAGTCTCCATCTCCAGTTGTATGTATGTATATGTACATGGTGGAGTGTATATTTCTGAAATGGGACCAACCACTTCACCCCCACCAAGAAATATTTACACGAATGGTCACGTACAATCATGATAAACAAATAGGTTCAGTGATAGGAATTCAAATAGGGGGACACATGGTATAATATCATTGGACAGTTTGAAAAAAAAAAACTAGCCACGCAGCACTTATCCAAAACCCTATTTTTAATCCATGTTTGAGTAGCATTATTGTAATCATATATACACATAACAGAGTACAGAATTGTCTACTCGAATAAAGATTCATTGAATTCTGAACCACCCAAGTTACATATTTCGAAATTGAAGTGGGTTTGTCAACCCACTTAACATTCACTGTGTCGTAACTTAAGTGACAATCCTACCACGTATGTATGCATATAAGATCATCTCACATAAGTTTTTCTTATTTCAAAAAAAATAGATGCAATGAATGTATAGTATAAGTTGAATAGTACCTCAAATTGATTTGTGTTTTGCCTACCATTCAAGGCACTCAAAATCTTTATCAGCCACCAAACACCATTCCACTAATGTTTTTGCAAGCAAAAATCAAAGGTTAGAAGAGTCAATCCAATCAATGATAGAGTGATAATTATTAATCTAGATTTCATATGAAAATGCCAGTAGCAATTTTTTGTGGGTATGGGGGAAATATAAATAAATAAAAATTTATTATCACCATCTTGAAATAAGTGTAATGGAGTATTGGAGAGGTAGAAAATTAGAAACAAGAATCCAATCCTTTTCTCACACATCAACCACTCTCTCTATCGTAGAATTCTCTCTACACTCACATAGTTTTAACATGTACTACGCATGAAAATATAAGACGGCAGCATGTCAATAATCAACATGTAGTATGTCGAGTAAATATCGACACTTTTGGGAAATGTCATGTCACTAATGATATTGGTTTTATTATAAATATATTTAAATTTTCACCGATCAAGAGATGTTTTATTTATATTTTTTTACAACTATTTTGCATGACATGTAGCATGTCATATATTAGAAAGCAGGAAAATAAGTAGTATATAAATTTAAATTCTAAAAACTTAAAATAACATGTCCACGTGCTACTTTAAAAACACACACATTGATGTGTCCAACTATTGTCTTGTTCGTATCCTGTGTCCAATGTTTGTGCAACTTTAGGTTGACATTCAAAAGGGAATTCAAAATTCAAAATCATATCTCCATGTCAGAGTTGTCTCACTGTCAGTCATTGATTCTCTCCCTAAATATGTGTAGAATCACGTTTGTTGAAAACATGTCAAGTAACAAACTGTTATTGAACAGTTTGAAAAGAAACTTATTTTTTCAATCAATATTTTTTTGACAATTCATGTATTATTAACCATATTGTCATTCATTATTGTACAAGAGCCTGTTTGGTAGAGCTACTAATCAGATTAAAACTGAAAAGTAGATTAATTCATATGTGTATGTGTGAATTAAGCTAATTTTACAATGAATTTGTACAACTAATTTTACAATGTGCAAATTGGAATTTGTACAACTAATTTGACAATGTGCAAATTGGTAGGGATCCTAGCCATCTGAGTAAAGCCAAATGTATGGAATAATTGTTCACTGAATTCTTACCAATACTCACAATGTGTGAGTCTCACTAAAATAAAAAATGCCAACAAATCCCACCCCACCCCTATTGTGAGTGTGTGTTAATGGTTTGCGTGTTAAGGGATATATATTCCATATCGATAAATGATGTTGACACAGACCAATTAATAAAGATTTTGGACTACTCCTCTTAACAAGATTGACCTTCTAAGATGGATCCTCAAATCTTAACATGGTATCAAAACACATTATGCTCCAACTAGCGATTCAATCCCGTTAAAACTCTAAAATGAGCTCATGAATTTCAAGATTGGTCTGCTCAAATGAGCCACCATCTTGCGGGGGCGTGTTAAATGATATATCTACATCGATAAATGATGTTGACACAGACCAATTAATAAAGATTTTGGACTACTCCTCTTAACAAGGTTGACCTTTTAAGATGGACCCTCAAATTTTAACATTACGAACTATAATTTATGTACATCAAGCAAGGTTCTAGCCATCTAAAATTCTTGCCAACTATCACATTGTCAAAAGAGTTGTGCAAGTAGCATGATTGGATTTATAAGCAACATCTTAACCATAATAGAGAACTTCTTTAAATTTAGAGATTAAAATTTTTTATATACTTCAATAATACTCTCTAATTTATTTTTTCAAAAAACTATTTATTGATTTTTCTTAATCTTTTATATATTTTTATATGTCAATGATCAATAATTCAATTATGATTTTGAAATTTAAGAAATATAGTAATGAATTCTATAGACTATTACATCCTATCATAATAAGAAAAAATAGAATGTGAGTTTAACTATTTTCAAGAGATAAATATACCCTATATTTGAAAAAATAAAATAGAGAGATTTTGATGTTTATTTTTAAACATTGGCTTTTTATAATAGAAAGTATCTTAAAGAGTTCCTTGGAGACATTCTGTTATGAAAATTTGACGGTTGGCAAATACGGGTAAAAGAATAGAAGTCATGGTAGTATTTCAAAAAGTTAATTTTTAGTAAATGAAGTATTTTTGTACTAATTTAATCATTCATATTAGTTGGAATCTCAATTGAGTATTAGGTTAACATTTTGTCCAAAATAGTCTAGATAGCAAAGTTGTTTATTTTTCCCCTTAAAATGTAACAATTCATGTACAACTTTATCGAGAAAATGATATAGCCTGTTTTGAATCCTTTTTTTTTTCATATGAATCGTGACTTTTTAAGGAAAAAACTTTACCCCCAAACTTATTTCTGTCCAATAAAATCCGTATAAATTCACGTGTGAGGCTTGGAAAATGATGATAAATGTCGAGCTAGTGGCGAAATCGACAGTTGTAGTAGGGCTTACAATAGCGGTTCTGACGGTTAGAATGAAAATTTTAAAGTGTTTTGATGAATATGGGGAGGGTATATGATATGGGGCATCGTTGTGCCATGATTAAGGTAAAGATGGCTATAGTTGTGACTTTTCAAAACTTTTCAAGTTTTACGTTGGGTTTTGTTTGCACGTGTTTAGGGATGGTAAAATGACTCGTCGACTCGGGTTCGATCCGGAAAAAACCTGAGCCGGCTAGCTCGTGGCTTAGTGGGGTCGAGCCCTATTTTGGGGCGTCGACTCGAGCTGGATTAGCCCGTGTGGCTCGACGGGTCGGCCCGTAAGCCCAAAAAAACTTGTCTACCACTTCTTTTTATAATTTTTTATCTTAATTTTTTAACTGTTTTATGTTAATATTGAATTATTATTTATAATACGTATAAATTGCACAAATTTTTAATTCTTTAAAAAAAAAATTAGATGTCACGAATTTAAAAAAAAAAAAAAAACTCGAGCGAGCTCAGCTCGCTAAGGACCTAGTCAAGCCTAATTTTTTTGGCCGAGCCAGGACAAAAGACAAACAAAAGACAAAAAAAAGTTAGGCTCGAGTAAAAAGGTTCGACTTCCAACTCAACTCATTAACACCCCTACATGTGTTGGAAGGAAATTTGTCTTCGTTAATTATCTTTGTTTGACCCCCTTTTTACAAAAACTCATTTTTTTTAAAAAAAATTCATTTTTAATCAAATATTTTTTTATAAAGTAATTTTACACGTAAAACCAAATTTTTTCGCATACTTCAAAAAATCAATATTTCAAAATGCATTTTCTTATCAAAATGAGGCTATATAAAGGCTTATTTACCCTTCATATTTTTAAATTAGTAAAAACAACATATATAAAAGTGTGACATAATGTTTTCCAGTCACTTCAAAGTACGCTAACAGAATAATTGATCGTAAACAATCATTAGGGACCATATGTATCAT
>CAIGRO010042345.1:0-14414 GCA_903798355.1 Fraxinus baroniana | reverse complement strand
TTTAATTTATATTAAATAGGTTTCGGAAATAAATATTGAAATTATAAAATAAATAAATAATCTTAATAATAATGTTTGTGCAATATTATAAATCCTACTTTTTCCAGAAATAATGTTTCCTTGTGCCGTATTTTGCAATGTCCTATGTCGTTCTTCATTTTTGTTTTCGTGCAACCCACAACTCTCAACATGTCCTGGTGTATCCTTAATGTGTCCCGAGCACGTCTATAAGGTATACCCCAAGTGTGGTAACTGGTAACTATTAGCATCAAGAAATAATATCAACATTGTTATTAGATCAAAGTGCAATATAATTCTTAGATCATCTTCGAGAGACTCTTTATTTTTAAAAAAACATCTTGATCATAATAGAAAGTATCTTTAAATTTAAAGAGTAAAGTTTGTATATACTGTTTTTAAAAAAACAAAAAAAGAAATTAAATTAATATGGTTTTTTAGACGTCAATAGCTAAAATATTCAATATAATATAATAATTTAGCAGTGGAACATTGAAACTTGCAATTTTATTAACTGAAATCTCGACAAAATTCAAAGAGAGAGTGAGTTTGGCTCTCCAAATCTCTCTATTTTAAAAATTAAACTAAAAAGTATCTTGGAGCCTAATTTTAAAGTTTTAACTCTTTAAAATAAAGAGCACCTCACTTTTAAAGACTCTCTATGAGCATCTCCAAGAGAGTGAATTTGGCTCTCTAAATAAGATAGTCAAATTCATTTTCTATCTTAATGTACAATTATTGCAATTAATAAGTCACTGCTTTCACTTCTTAAATTATTCGAAGCACGTTTAAATTAATTGGCCATTGACCTATAAAGAATTATGCTAAATAAAATATAAGACGAAATCAATAAATATTTCTTGAGAAAATTAAAATGAAAAGCTAAAATAGATAGAATTTTCGGAGTGAATAAAATTATTGACTCTCTGAATTTATAGATATTTTCAATAATGCAATGCTATTTATAGATAAAGACGCTTTTAGCAAATATGCTTAAACTTGAGGGAAATTTTTAATCTTTACATAATTTTTGGTTTAAAAGTCTACAGATATATTTTTAAAAGTGACCAGAACAAATAGAACTTTAAAAGAAACAGAAAGTCACATGACTGTAGAAACACATAATTAAAATTGAATGGACAGTCGAATCTTTCAGAAAAGGCAGGCTTAAAACTCAGAATCAACATATGATACTTTTTCCCAAAATAAAAATTCAAATGATAACTCAATCTCTAAGAAAAGCAGTAACGCACTTCAGCTAGTATTTTGAATTGCTTACTAAATAATAAATCTTTTAGCAAACAAAATCATAGAATTGAATCACTGAATGAAAAGATTCGAAATGGCTATCATAATATAGCATACAGCATTTTCAACAAATCTGCTCACATGATAAACAGGCACCCTGATGTGCTAATATTCGATATCAGATCACAACAGTAGACATCCAATACCAAAATCTTCGAAGTAATGATCAAAAGATCCGATCTCTCAACGAATTTGCTGTGAATTCAGCAAATCAGCATTTCCAGAAAACAAAAGCGATGTACAGTTAATAGAGTTGTCATAAGCTCTGATCTAACGATTATATTAATTAGTAAAACTAAAATCTATCAGATCACAACAGAAAATTCTTAAACACAATAGAAATAAAGTGAAAAAAAAATTAAAAAAATAGCAAACGAGCATTTCGATACGAATACAAACAAAATCACAAAATTATCCTTTTCGACGTGATCTTACATTCTAATTAGTAATCAAACAAACGAATCATTCTCAACTCAAATGACAAAACATGAATCGCGAAATTAAATCTTGACAGATATAATCAAAATTAGCAGAAACAAGATCTAGATCGCACCTTATTGGTTGAGTAATTGGAAAAGGGAGGGAAATTGTTGAGATCTACGAATGGCACAAATGGAGCGAAGAGCCTATATTTATTTATAAAGACGGGGGAGTGTTTAAATGGCAACTGACGGACTAATTTTGTAATTCTGTGCAATATTTAGGTTTCNTATTTATTTATAAAGACGGGGGAGTGTTTAAATGGCAACTGACGGACTAATTTTGTAATTCTGTGCAATATTTAGGTTTCTTTTTTTTGTGACTCCACACGTTTTTTCCATCTAAACGTTATTTATTGTCGGTAGGACTAGAAATGCGGAAGGTTAGCAGCGACTTTGCGTGATTTTAACGGCTATTAGAATTTAGAATTAACGTCAGAATCATTTAAAGCCATTTATTAAGTATTAAAATTAAGCCCATGCCCCGCTTAATAGATTTTGAAATAGTAATTTTTAAAGAAAATGTATCATTGAAAAGAGGGAAAAAATTTATATTTACGTGCAAAATATTTTATTGTGTGAACGTGAATTAAAATTTAAAAATGAGTTTTGCAGGAAAAAAAAAATGGAGATCAAACGTGGAGAAAATAAGTTATTTTAAACATGCTATTTTCATAGAGTAATGATATTCATCGACATAGGTGTTAAGCATCGGTCCAGAAGACAACGCATGACATTAAATGATGAGTAATGCTATTTGGCCCAAATAATATTATTTGTAGTCGCAATACCGTAATCGTCATACGTGATATACATGTGACAGTTAGTGATTTGATACATTAATGATAATTTTTTATTGCATCACACATCAAATCGCTAACTACCACACATACGTCACATTGGACGACTACGATAGTAAGCACCACGCGGATTATATGATTTAAATGAAATATGAAATTAAATGACTTATTTAAGTATACTTATTATCTAATGCTATATTAGCACCACGTAGATTATAATCCCAGTGTGACTATACAACATTATACTTAAATGATAAATTCACTTAAATGTAATGTCACGTGACTCATTTAATTGAACTTATCAAATGTGATTTATCTAGACGGTGCCCTAGCTCCATTCATCTTTAAAAAGTCGAAATTGAGTTAGATGGAGCATTGCTTTTAAATTTTAAGTACAATAAATTAGGATATGATTTCTCGACTTTTTACGGAGTCTGATAATGAGCATTCAACCTTCGATAATGAGGTTTGAGTTTGCTATTGATTTTATATATGTAAATATGAGACATCTCGTGATCGTTTTAATAAAATGTGACTTTCAATTAACTTAGAAGTATTAAGCAGTTTGATGATTTTACCTCCGTCATTGATAGATTCATTATGTTGTGTTTCAAATTTGGTTGGGGATTCATATTCACGGATTTTGAAAAATTGAGTATCCAGAATCTCACTTTACAAGCTTGAAAACTTACAAGCAAATCACGAGAAAGTTTAGGGAGCTGAGCCTTAATTTTCCCTTTTATGTAACAGAAACATTGAAAAATAAATGAAAATATATTTATATCAAAGTCACATGCTTTCAAAAGCGTTACACTTCTAAGTTCTAAGGGTATATTCAGTTTGTACTGTTAAAGATTTTTAATTAATTTTTTAAGTGAATAAGTTTAGTAAAATTTAATAAGGCCTTGTTTGAGCCATATTTTTTTCTCCTTAAAATGAAAAATATGACCGTTATCCATCGCATTAACATTTAAATTCAAATTTTCTATATTTTGTGTGGGCCAATAACGACTATATTTTTCATTATCATTCTCATTCTCAAAAAAGTTGGCTCAAACATGGGCTAAAATTCTATTAACGACGGTCACGTTCTCCTGCGCATGGCGCGCAGGAGAAGCTCATTAGCTTTACTGTTAAAGATTTTTAATTAATTTTTTTAGTGAATACGTTTAGTAAAATTTAATAAAAATCTATTAACGACAGTCCCGTTCTCCGCGGAGAAGCTCATTTGCTTTGCCTTGCCAACTTTCTGGCAACCTTCTTTTTTTTCTTTTGACTTTTGTTAATTTGTTTTTTTTATTTTATAAAATCATGTTTGATATCGAATAAAATATAAATTTTAGTCTAAATCAAAGTTAATAATTAATTTTAATAACATATTTCATGAAATCCATAACTGTTTTAACTTTTATCAAAATTTACTAAAAATTTGATTTTAATCTCCACCAAACAGGGCAAAATCAAAATAAATTTGAATTTCGATAATATACGTAAATTTTAAAAAAAATTCGATAATCGTACACTAATCGAATCTACAAATTACTTATGTCATTTCAAAACTTATTTCAAGAACTACATTATGAGCATATCAAATAGTCTAAACAGATATCGAAAATAGTTAAGAATACGTTAAACGTGAGTCTTAAAAAAGACGTCCAATTATTAGACGTCTAATTTAAAAATTCTCCGACGATCATACACTAATCGAATCTACAAATTACTTATGTCATTTCGAAACTTATTTCAAGAACTACATTATGAACATATCAAATAGTCTAAACAGATATAAAAAATAGTTAAGAATACGTCAAATGTGAGTCTTAAAAAAGACGTCCAATTATTAACGTCTAATTTAAAAATTCTCTAACGATCGTACGTTAATCGAATCTACAAATTACTTATGTCATTTCGAAACTTATTGAAACTTATTTCAAAAACTACATTACGAGCTATCGAATAATCTAAACAGATATCGAAAATAGTTAAAAATACGCCAAACGTGAGTCTTAAAAAAATACGTCCAATTATTAGACGTCTAATTTAAAAATTTAGAATCTACAAATTACTTGTGTCATTTCGAAACTTATTTCAAGAACTATATTATGAACACATCGAATAGTCTAAACAGATATCAAAAATAATTAAGAATACGTCAAACGTGAGTTTTAAAAAAGACGTCCAATTATTAGACTACTCAAAAGTCAGAAATAACCTAGCAAATGGTACATGAGTTATCTCCAACAGAACCTGTGAAAGATCCAGACATGAACTAAAATTATTATTATTATTTTTCTGTTTAACATACACTTCGATGTTATAATTTGTTCGCATAAATCAAACAATAAGCCAACTTCAAATTTAAGCAAAAGAAATTACAGATTTTGCAATGGAGAAAAAACCGAAGAACAAAAAAAGGAAAAATAGAAACAAAAAGAATAATTGTACCGGGCTGAAACTTTGAAGAACCAGAAGCAGACACAAGTAAATCACTGCAACAAGCCAAATATTGGGAATTGGACCATAGTGCAACAAACGAATATATATGCTGTCAATGGACAATCAAAGTGAAAAATCATCCCCCATCATAACGAGAACTATATTATAATACAAAAGATACCTAATTCTCTATCGTACACCAACTTTATCGAACCCATGATACAGAGTCGATTTCATCCCTGGCTTTCTTGTAGAGCTCAAGCCTTTTAGCGCATTGTAGCCTCCTCTCCATCAAGGCTGGATCTTCGTCCAACAAGTCAGCGAGTTGCTTACCCTGAAATAGAGTCAAAACCATTTATCTCTATCGATCTAAAGAGAATGACAAATCTAATCCTAGAAATGACCCAAAAGAACAGACATGATATTCTAACGGTAAACACAAAGTATCTAAAAATAAGTCTGCCACTAATGGAATGAGTAAAGGTGCCCTCTATTATATATTCCTAGAGAAAGCAACAAACAGCAAAAGTTTCAAATTGATTCCTTGAAATATACAAGTGCTAAATAAAACTAGCCAAGATCACGTTTTTGAGACTTGTACCACCTATCTAAAAGCTTAAATTATTAGCGAATGAACAAACTTATATTGTTAAAATTACGTCTTCATACGCCCCCACTAGCGAGTTGCTTACCCTGAAATAGAGTCAAAACCATTTATCTCTATCGATCTAAAGAGAATGACAAATCTAATCCTAGAAATGACCCAAAAGAACAGACATGATATTCTAACGGTAAACACAAAGTATCTAAAAATAAGTCCGCCACTAATGGAATGAGTCAAAGGTGCCCTCTATTATATATTCCTAGAGAAAGCAACAAACAGCAAAAGTTTCAAATTGAATCCTTGAAATATACACGTGCTAAATAAAACTAGCCAAGATCTAGTTTTTGAGACTTGTACCACCTATCTAAAAGCTTAAATTATTAGCGAATGAACAAACTTATATTGTTAAAATTACGTCTTCATACGCCCCCACGTGCAGACAAGACACAAGCAAAATTTTCATAATTTGATGGCGACAATACTCGAACTCAAAACCTGAGAATCTTACTTTCACTATAGTGCGGTAATGGGAAAAAAAAAAAAAAAAAAAATTCTTGTGTTTAACATCTACCAACATAAAAATGACAACAGAATCAGTACCTCTTTCTTCCCAATTTGTGTGTAAAAGTAATTGAGTAAACACTGTTTGGCCTCCTTCACTTGACAGTAAACCACTGCCTTGGGAATAGAGTTTCTCAGTGTCTCAGAAACCATATTTATATAAGACGACACATTTGACGCTATCCTCCTGAAGTGTCCCTCTGAGATGTGATCGATGGTATTGGCAGCCGCTGGATTTCCCGGGTTTCCCACTTTCTCAACTTCCTGGGGAAGTTTCCGGAAGAAATCAACTGTCAAATATGAAGATTCCATGTCAACCAATCTAATGACAGTTTTCTTGCTTTCCTCACGAAACTTTTCCAAGGCTTCATTGGCTGCTCCAGCAATAGTTGATTGCAGTGTTGGAAAACGTTTTAATTCCTGTTTCGCCACAGCAATTCAGAAAGTAACTATGGTATCTAAACAAAGAACAGAACAGTAACACAATTATTAATGACATACAACTCACCTGACACTCCCCAATTGACTTCCTCACAAGTTCCTTCAAGACAAAGTGAACCTGAACAAGGTTTGATAGGTCAGTTGTGACATAGCCAGAGCACGTGATTTGAAAAGTTATCCTCCCAGTGAAGTATATCAAAACTACTTACAGCATCAACAGAAGCTTCAGTAGGCCCCCTAAAATAATTTAACGATCCCTCGATAAGCCGTCGGTAACCTTGCTCAGGAGCAATTAAGTGCGGTTGATAACCATCAGCCTCTGAAACAATTTTTCTCACATTTTGCAAAGAAAGATGCCGATCAAATGGGAGTTTTCTCAAAGCAGCTGGCAGCTGATTGTCAAAAACTCCATAAATTCGATCACCACCAGGTCGGCTGAAACAATGAATAAGCTGATTAGCTAATAATCATATGGAGACCTACTATAAAAGTAGCAAGAAAGCAACAAACATCAAGGCATGATCAAGCAACAATTGGTAAAAATAACACTTTCTTCCAATCTACAACAAATGATGATTTTGTCTCTTAAAGTTATTGAACAAGTTTAAAAACTTGAAGCTTCCTCCAGACCTTCCCAATTTTAATCCAAACTTCTAGAATTCCAATCAAAATTAAAATAGTAAAAGATAGGACCAGATTCTAATTTAGTTCAATCTTGAAAAATTTGAGCAAATTTAAAATCGAAAAGATAGGTGATTCTGCATACAAAAAATTTTCCCCTGTAAAGTATAAAAGATTGGAATCCTATTTTGGATTAACAACCCAGGAAGTATAAAATGTCATCAGTAAATTCTTGCCTTAAAGAGGCTTGTCAGGGAGGCACAACTCTACAAAACCACATATACTAAAAAAACCTTTTCTAAAAATTATTTAATAAGCCCTGGTTTGGTGCCCATTGTTTTAAAACTCTTTTTGCTACAGAATCATTTTCAACCACGCATTTGTACAATAAAATATTCTGTATGTAAACACAAACTTTTTCCTACATTTTTAACTACACATTCTCCTAAAAATACTATTCAAAACTCTTTATTTATTTATTTAATTATTATTTTAAATAATGGCCAAACAGGGGCTAAAAGGTACAGAAAACAATATGAAAAATAAGAACCCAGTATATCAAGTAAACTATCACATGTCAGAACAGTAGTAAAAAGGGAAACAAGAAACCATTCAGTAATAGTCAGATGTATTGAAGAGGAGTAAACCTACAGCACCCAAAAGTTTTAAGTACAAAACACGCCAAATAATGGATTAAAAAATTTCCAAATGCAAAATTTGGGGTATAGTAAGCAATTTTTATTTCATACCCTCCCTCCAGATGTTCCTTGAATATCCGGTCAAAAGCGCGACAAAGTTCCAATATAGTGTATAATTGAGCCTGAAATCCATATATCAGTTGCCAACAAAATTTATAGACTTCAATTCAGAAAACCCAATAAGAAATTCTAGAAGCTCACCCCTGCATCAACAGCAATAGGCCTTCCAAGGTGATCCATCTCAGATTCAAGTTCATCAATGCTTTTGTTAATCAATGACGTGATACTTGGTATTCGAGCCCTAATTACAGATTCCAAGTGCTGAAATACAAAACAATGATCTATGTGAACTCTACTCAATGTGACTTAGCAGGAAATCAAGATAAAATTGAGATGATATAATATACCCTCGAGAGAAGTTTTGCAAGATACTCTGAACCCATTTTACTGGCCAAGTGCCCATAGTCAGGACTTGTAGCAAAATACTCACGCTCCTTTCTTCTTGCAATAATCATATCAACATTTTTATTGATATCTGCCTGTGAACGATTCACTATACCCACCCAGGGGTGCTGTAAACGGTAAGATCTTCCTTCAAGAACCTATTAAGGAAGTGAATTGAAAAGCTTAATTGAAAGTTTCCAGTCTTTAATGGTAAACTAAAAAGAGGAGTCAGCCGGACGGCGATTAGAGATTCTGCGGAAGGGGTAACACAATGACAAAAAATCTGGTGGATAAACTATTTGGGTAAATTGGAAGACAAAAAAGTAAAAAAGAAAACAATTTCAAAACAACTAAATCATTAACAATTCAAATCATAGAACTTTATTTTCTTTTATCACTATTTACTACAAACCACACAATGTCTTCTTAAATTTTCAGAACTATAATGTTCCAATGAAAAACGTTCTTATAACTCCAGCTGGTAGTGGTGGTTGTATGTGAGAGAGAGAGAGAGAGAGAGCTCACATCCAATGCATTAGTTCCTTTGTCCATCAGATCTAGCTTTGTCAGCACTCCAAATGTACGATCACCTGCATAAGTTGCAAATACAGCTCCATAAATATGACAATCACCAGTTGATATGACAGTTTTTGCAAAACCACATTCAACTGATCAAATAGCAAAAGAGGATACCCGACGGATCCACTTCCCTCGCAAGCTTAATAGCATCTGATGTTGCAATATCTTGATTTGCTGGGGATATGGCCAATATGATGCAGTTGGGCTGTTCGCGAAACAAAATCATCAAGAACAATGACAAAACATATGCAATTTCAGGTTCACCATAGAGAGATACGAATAGTGCACAGTGTAACATGAATTATGCGTTGGGGGAGGGCGTAAAGGCAAACATATTTTAACTAATCTTTAATTCTAGACACCAATGATAATCAATTTACATCAAGATAAAGTTGATTTGCAGTTCAGCAATAACTAACTCAATAAATGACATAGAAACATTAAGCCCCCGTTTGACAACCTTATTTTTCAAAAAAAAAAAAGAGTATTGAATAGTGATTTTCAAGAGAATGTGGGGTTAAAAAGTGGGGAGAAATTTTGGGTTTACTTGCAGAATATCTTATTGTGTTGTGAATGTGAAGTTGATAATGAGTACGTAGAAAAAAGAGTTTGAAAAGTATGGTTATCAAACAGGGGCTAAAAGAAATATTTAAACTTTACCTTCTCAACATACGATCGAACCATAGTTTCAATGTCTTGGACTATACTATCTGGTTGGCCCTCTGCAAAGAATTAACACCTTTGTATTAGATTAAGTTCATATCAACTGACTAACATACCAATACTTGTAAGAGATGCAAACAAGGAAGTACCAACAGCAACTTTTGTTAAACCAGGTAGATCAATTAGAGTTAAGTTGACCACTGCAAGATAAAAGTATTCATAAAGCATTAGTGGTGGGAAAATGCTAGCATAAATTGGAAAATATTCATTCCTTTTGAGAGAATTAAGAGAAATTGCAAAATAATAATATACCATTGGGGGAGTAAATACTGAGGTGAATAGGAACAGGAGAAATCTGCTTTGTCTTCCCTGTGATTCTATCAGTTTCATCACTAATTTCCTTGCGAACCAAAGCTGCATGAGAAATTGAAATCAGTGACACATTTTCTTCATCCAATTCAATTCAATACTGCAGTAATACTTTGAAGTAAGATATTTTGGGGTGCTGTATGCAATGATGTATACATCACAATATAACGGGAAACCGAGCAAGGTGAGGAGGTGAAGACGCTTAATCTATAAGTTAATTGAAGAGTGTACAAAAAAGTCTCGAGTAGGTCATATTTTCACTCTCTTAAGCTCAATTTATAAGATAAAGATGGTGGTGCACCTAAAGTAACAAAGAATAAAGAGTCAAGTCAGTTGAACTGGGATAATAGAACTTTCCTTTTCAACTACCTGTGTATATTCAGTTCTGAACTTTTCCATAACATAAACCAATTTTATGAATCTCAGGTCTGCTTACAAACACGATGAAGCTTCCCATTCGTTTTGCAATTTTAACATGAGGACAATAAAAAACAACAATACAAATGACCTCAATTGTGAAATAGAGACAATATAATATCCAAGATCAGAAAGCCAGAGATATAATCACATTTGTCATTCATCCCAGAACAGTAAGCAGTAAAAATTACACATACCGAAATCAGTGAATCTTCTCCTCTGCATATGTCCAAATTCCGCATATTCCTGCTGCCCTTCCTCTGTCTTGTGAAGTTGCAACACCAGTGGTCGCCTTGTAACAATACCTAAACTCAAGATACAAAAAATGGGTAAATTATTGCAATGGCCGGCTTTAATCAAATATCATTTCCAAGTTTATCAGAGTAAAGGTCCGAGCTAACCAGAGCCACGAGGAAGGAAATCTCGTCCTACTATGCTCTCCAACACAGAAGACTTCCCTGAACTCTGTTTTGAGCTCAAATCACAATCAGAAAACCCAAAATAAAAATATTAAGACATAGTTCAAATTCATTACACAAAAGGAATAACAATCTTACCAACGCCTATATAATAACTTAAATCAATTAAAAAATCCTCTCAATCTCTAAAAAGTAATCATTTTTTTTCTCTTTTATCATTGTGGATCTATAAGTTCCCCTAAAATTCCCACTTTAACAGCTCAACTATATTTGACAAAAAAAAAAAAAATTGAAAAATATAATGATTAAAAATCCAGACCTGTCCACCAACGACTGCGACAGAAGGAAGAGCGTCCCAGAGAGAAGAAAAAGCCTGGTCGCCACCGCCGTAGTCACCTAGGGCGGTGCAGGCCCTCTGAATCCTGTTCACCAATCCAATCAAACTCTCCATTGTCGTCATCTTCTTGTATAAATTTAATTTCTTCCTCTCTTTGACACTAATAATACAGATATTAAATTGTAACCCTATGAATCAATTCAAGCTCCAAACTAACGAATTAGAAAACATAAGTTCTATAAAAAATTGGCGAAAGCAAAATATTAAAAGTAAAAAAGTAAGAATTAATTGGACTTGAACTGAGGTGTAGTCAGAGGGAGAGAATAGGACGAGTTGAAATCAGACTGGTTTTTTACCAAAGTCGAAAATGGCTGTAGTAAACGTGTGCACTTTGGGTGCTTTTTTCTGGGTGATATTATGCGCCAGGTGCGCCGTGTTCTTTTTTGGGTGGTTCGCATCAATTGGGTCGGATTCTACATGGAAATCGACCGTTTGGTTTGTACCTTTCGTCTTTGTTTTTTCAAATTTTATTTTTAAATTTAAAAGTAACGTTTTGAAATTTTGAATTTTGAATTATGGGTTGCACCGGCTGGCCACTAGCGGTCGTGGGTCAAATTGGGTTTTACACTGCCCCCACGTAATAGGGGTCCACGTCTAATTGAAAAATCGTATACCTCATATTGTGAGGGAGTAATGTTATGTACTCTGTGAAGTTGCAACTCGAATTTAGATGACGTTAGATGATAAACTAAATGAAATACTATAAAATTTATTGAGTCATTTAATGACACTTACCATTTGATGTTACATTAGCATTACTTTGATTGCGATTGTAAATTTATTAAGACTAAATATCATTACTCATTGTGAGAAGGTCTGTACACCGAGTTGTCGGTCCCAGAAAAACTCATTTTCAATACAAATTATGTGCCCCGCATACAGTGAAATGGTTAATAAATGTCAGGAAAATACAATTTTGTAATTGACTTTTTCAAATTTTATCTTTTAGGTTTCCTTACTCATTTCATATTTACCCTCCAAATATGCTGTGTTTAAAGGGATTTGGATTAATGGTAAATATATTCTCACCACAATTTTCGTTACATACACCACATTTTAATTTTAAAGAATATCTCTAAACTTTTCTTATTTTTACATTTAAGTTCTCAACTTTTTAAAATTTTTTTTATCATCAACCCTTTATTAATTTTCACATCTTGTCTATGTAGACGATTTTCATTCAAAACGTTTGTTGTGAGGACGAAAAAGACATATTTATCTCTAGCACGTTTAAATAATCAAAATAAATAATTTATACAAAAGTTAAAACAAAATATTTGCCCCTCTTTTCAATGCACGATAGTGGAATATTTGGATAAAAAAACGTGATCAAAGATAAAATATGTTAATTAGTTGAAGGTTAAAAATAACAATATGATGAGAGGAAAGTCGAGGACATAAAAGCAAAAATAAGCAAATATTTAAAACATTTCTTGTAAGTAAAAATTGGTGCAGCTATATTTGATCTCTTGTTGAAAGGGTTTTACACCAAATTTGATCCTTTATTGGAGATGCCCTATGTTTAATGGTAGATAATTATTCTTAACTACAATGAAGTTGAGATATTTATTTTGAATTATCAGCATTCGTGTACCTATATGCATAGCAGAGTGAATACTGTGTTAAATAATAATTATTTAAATACATTAATAGAAAAATCAAACGGGCTTATTTAGTGAAAAAAAGATGAAAAGATGCTTACATTTTTCCGTTAATTAATTAAAAGAAAAGAAAATTATGAATTTTGCAGTTTGAAAGAACATTTAGAATTCGTTTATGAGTAGAAGAGCTGTTGCAAGTAATGCTCCATTTTATTAATTTGATCTCAAGTTATATCTAACTAAATATAAAAGAGGCACTTTTGGAGTTACTGTTCACAAGCCGGTGGCTTCCCGGCTCCGTCCAGCCATTCCCTTCAGCTGAGCCGCTCCCCTTAGCCGATTGAAAGTCTCAATTTTGGATTAAAAAAATAGGGGTTCGTTTTTGCTCCTTCTAGAAGATTCATTCTCTTCCTTTCGTTTCTCTTCAAAAAGCAAGGGCTTTCGTTCATGTAGCAATTGCCACCGTGACACCCACATCGGCCCCGAAGAAGTCGCATGTCTTCCCCCAATGGGCGCCATCAGACTTGTACCGATTCGTAAAAAACAGCCGGTTCGAAAAATATTAAGTGTTCCTTTAGGTTTGTAGAGTATTATTTCTTGTTATTTGCTGATGAAGACGTCGCTCTTCTTCCTTCTACTCCTTTAGTTCAGTTACTCTGTTTGATCAAGTTTTCAGCAAAACCCTAGACGTGCTCCATATCTTGTACCTACTGGATCCCCGCACCCATGCAGCGGTATCATTATTTAGTTTAATTGTTTCATAATATCATAAAATGCTCTTGATTTTGATATTCTGAATCTAATTTTGGGTTGGTATATGGTTGTGTCACAGAGGGCCTGACTGGAGTGGCTTGCACTGCCATGAGGATTGCTATCTTGCTTATCAACGATTAGCTATTGTAGATCCTGCTTCAAGTGATCACCCACTATATAATGAAGATAAAACAGTTGTTGTCACGGTAGGTGAAGTTTTATATATTAATGTTTTTGCTTCTCAGTTGCAAGAGGATGTACGTTAATCTATTCTAGCTTAAGCTTGTTCTTGAGTGGATGGATTACTTAATTGATAGCTAAATTTCGCCTTTTTGAGTTTCGATAAGAAATCTAGAAAATCATGCACGATGGTTTTGGTTTCCTTCTTGTGTGTTTGGAACTTTAGATAGATGTGCAGGCCTAGAAAGGTTTAGGGGATGTAGGCCCCATTCTTGCTTCATGTGTGAATGTGGAGGACTAGAAACGGATCATCTTTATCTTGTTTAATGTTACAAAATTTTGCCTAAGGTGTCCCATTGCATAATTATGCTTTGTGTATAGGCTGTTACAGCAAACATTCCCTTCCCCAATGTAGTGATGAGAGCAACGCTCCACGATCTTGTTCTAAATTCAGCAAACTACCCCTGAAGTTTCTTATTACGATAGTGTAACACTTGTCATGGCATAAGATATGCCACATGGTGCTGATTCTGATATTTGCAGCCATTTACGTTGTTTGATCATTAGTAAGAAAAGATACCATAATGGTTACTGACACGATCCGTCTCAAGTCACCCTAATGGACC
>CAIGRO010042333.1:0-10188 GCA_903798355.1 Fraxinus baroniana | reverse complement strand
GGGTATAAATTAATTTTTATAATATTATTATTAATATTTAATTAAAGATAAAAAATCTTTATCTATATATTAAGATATCTGATTTTAGAAAAAATAAACATCATTTCTGATTTTAGAATTTAAGTTTTGAAAGATATGGTATTTGGTAATTTTCACATGGTACAATGTGGAAGGCTCCTTGTACACTTGCACTTACCCAATGTCTAAATCCATATTTCAGGATTCGAACCCTTGACGCGGCAGTCTCAAATAAAATTCAAAACTTTTTCACCTTCCCCTTTTATCACTTGGAGATGTGCCCTGAGGCCTCTGGACCAAATAATTATAAATTTTAATTGTGCCTATTACCCTTTTTTCACCTTTATTACATCACGATTTCTCAAATTAATTTCAATTTACATAAAACTTGTGACATCACAATTCTCAATTCGTTACGATTCCAAAATATAAATTATGGGTTTTAATCTTTTCACCGTATCTATATCTTTAATCCTTAGTATTATTAGTGTTAACAATTTCATAATTGACATTTATATTATTTATTTAAGGAATTAATGTTATGGAGTATCTTAGAGATGTAAAAGTGAGTTTCAACATTCGAACCTCAAACAAGTTGGCATTACTACTCAAAATAGACCGTGTTTGCCTCAGTTTAGCTTTTTTGGTCCACCTCTTTATAGATCCTTTACTTCTATGTAAAATAAAAAAAAATCATTGTGTTCAAAATAAAATAAAAATTGTAAGTTCAGCGAATATTACGTAAATGTAATGAATGTACTTCCATAAATACAACCTTTTATCCTTCATTTTTTCCTCATGGTGCACAAATAATAAGAGATACTTGTGTTAAGCCTCTGCCTACGGCTAAGCATGAGGCTGCGTAAGCACCTCCTTACTCCAAGTCGATGAGGTCATATTCCATTGTCTTGTTGACTGTCATTCGAAGGACACATTTCATCGCCTCCGGACCATCATTTTTTGAGGCGTTGAGAGCATTTATCAATGCCTCGTCGATGCTCTAAGATGACATAACTCATTGTAGACACATCATCTCTTGGCTCCGAGGCTATGAGAAGTGACCCAACCCTTAGTCGTACCAAATGAGCTTCAAGTGTTCGAGGCAGTGAGTCACTTCTGGGACGCCTTATGCAAGTTCCATTCGATAACATGGAGTTACATGAGAAGTGAATGATGTGACATTTTCTACAATGATGTTTGGGATTGGGAGTTAAATCCCATCTTCCCAGTATAGAATAGTATACAGGGTTCACAAACCTATGATGCTTAGGATGCAACTCAATTACATCCTTTAGAATGACAACTAAGCCGTTGGAAAATGCCACATGTCAAGCATCAAAAGATCCTCAGTTCAAAATCTTCACCTAGAAACATTCAAACTTTATAACACTGTAAAGGTAATAAACAACTTGTATTCTCACTCTACAAATATAAATCCTGAATCTTGCTTTTCTTCTTTATTCGTGTTATTCGTGTCACTCTCACTCTAAATATTTTCTTCTGTTCTTTCATTGGCTTGAGCGTTGGAGCACATACAGTCACGACCTTCCCTGTCCTTATTTGGAGAGGCTCCATTCTTTCGCCTATAACGCGTACATTCCAAGTGTATTTGCAACTTACATTCGTGATTTCGAAAAGAACATTGTTCGAATCATTGATCTTCTATGTCAAGACAAGGACATTAGCCTCTAAAGACTTCAATTTTTCCTCGGACTTGTTGTACTCCTAGGTCATCTTGGTTAAGGCATTGGTGACATCCAAGGCCTCTTGATCTTTAGCTAGTTTTGCCTTGGTTTATCTATTTTGCTTTTGCATCCTCTTTAGCTAATTTAGGGCATTCAACTACATCCATGGAGACTTGACACTTCTTGACACCTTCGCCTCCAAACTCGATCAGAACACGAGGGGGGGCTTCTTTTTGACCTAAAAAACATATGCATAAGGGTTTTGGGATTGGAAAAAGAGGAATAACGCAAAGAACAACATCATGAAGCGAAGATTAAAGTCAAGAATTCAATTGATGACGTCGTTTCTTCATTTTTTTTTCTTCTGATTTTCTTCTTTCCATCATGCTAGACTAGGTTAATTATGTAATAGGGAACGATGAACTATATATTATTATTTTTATTTCTTAGTTTTACGTTCTTGGCAATAAAAACGCATTTTCGATATTTGAATGATTTATATGATCTTATTTCTCCATAATTATTATGCACGTAATTGTGTGAGTGCGGTGACTTATTTCATGCATTCGAAAAAAGGAAAAAATGATCGACGTGATATAAATCATCGTAGGGTCTGATAGAGGATAAAAATATATATATATATATCGCTATGCCCTATGTGAATTTTTAAGTGTTCATAAAAACTCATACATTTTTTTATTTTCGCATTTGTCATAGAAATATTTATATTCGGGTTACATATGAGAATATGTTTCACTTTACTCAAGATAGACTGTTAAATAATTTAGGAGTATTGATTCGCCAATATTCCAATAGTGTGTCAAAGTGTAAAACTAGGTTTAAAAAGATTACTACTTAAAGATTCGTAATCCTAGTACATTCATCATACATTCGAAATTTCAAATTACATTCAACGCTATTTGCATTTAATTTAGTTAAATCATTTATAATTGCATACTTAGTATTATTTTAGTTATAATTTCATCACAACAAACGCGTCATTCTATTCTAATTTCGATTAAGGTCAAGGTAATAAAAATTGAACTAATCAATCTTCGTGGGATGATACTTGGACTAAAAAAATTCACTATATTACTCGTTAACGGAACCGTATACTTGTGGTGGTTTTATTCCGAAATATATTTTCGTGAACAACAATGTTTAGAAATATCGACAATAAGGATCTAACAATAAAATACGAGGTCATTTGACTTACCTTAGTTTTTTACAAGGGAAAATCCCCTTGTACATAATGGGGGTATACCGAATGGTGTACCCCCTCTCACAATGTGTGCGGGTCCCGTGTGTGTTTTAAAATGACGGCTCGTGGTCCCCACCTTTTAATGTGAGTAGGGTGTAAACGATTAGGTAAAAAATTATGTATATGTAGCATAACCCTTTTTACAATACCCAATATTTACGGAGATAATATCTTGTTGATGAGCTCCTTGTAACACCTCCACAACATGGGAGACCGTCTCGAAATCTAAATTTCTAAATTCACATTGGTTTAATAGATCTCCAAAATGGAACTAATGCATCAACCACAAAAATAAATAAATAAGGGAGAACCCTCAGCCACATTGACATTGATTCATTGAAACTTACTTTGAGCACAGTATAGCCTCAACAGAGTTAGGTCCACGTCGTTTTCTCTAGGGACTTGCTGCCAATTTCCTTTCACCCAAAACTAGATATTCTAGTCTTTAATACAGCTGGGTAACGGGAATGAGCTTATAAGTGAATTTTTAAGAGACTCTTTAAATATAAAATATTTTTTATTTTAATAATTAAAAGTAAGTTCCAAGAGGTTCTCTATTTTAGGATGCGTTTTGGTTTGCTATTTTCGATTTTGTAAAACACAAAAAATAGTTTGTCTGATGTTTCTGAAAATGCATTTTCCAAAGCAAAGTTAAATTATAACATAACACTCAAAATGCATTTTTGACATTTTGAGTGTTTTCAGTGAAAATCTAAAAACACTCCCAATGTGGAAAACAAACGTTTTAATAAAATCCAAAAGATTAAAAATTTTGAAAAATAAAATTCTAAATTCTAAAAAAATAAAATTCTGAAAAATAAAATTGAAAAACTCTAAAGAAATAAAAAAAAATTTTGAAAAAAAAATCTAAAATTTAAAAAATATAAAATAAAATAAAATTTTAAAAAATCTATAAAAATAAAAATGTTAAAAAATAAAAATAGTTCAAACTCTTAATAATTATTTACATAAAGACTCTTAAAAAATATTCAAATGAATACAAGTAAAGATATTCTTAATTCATGTCTTAAAGTTTTATTTTTATTTCCTATATGTTGAACTCAATTTATTATTTGTTTTATTTTGCTTTTGTATTGAGAAAAAAATATTTTAAAATTCATCAACTTTAAAATGTATTTATTACTTGATAATATATTAATATAAAATTATTCTATTTTTACTGAATATAATTTTCATGGAATAAAGTGTTATAAAACAATTTATCAAATTTGAAACCAAATGTGATTTCTAATTTATTACTTTGAGAAATAATTTTTTGAATCGACAAGCCTAACATTTTTTGACAATCTCAAAATAGACCCTTAAACAAAAAACTGAAACTAAATTCAAAACTTAAAATTGAAAATTGAAAAACAAACCAAACGGAACCTTAACATTTTAAAATAAAGAGTGTGTTTGATTCTTCAAGTTTTGATAATCAAACTCACCCTCTATACTTAATAAACAATGATTGTATTTAATAAGTAATATATTTCAATATTCTAATTCTGAAACTATTCAAAACACATTTAAATTGATTGACCATTGATATATAAAAAATTATATATGAGAAGAAATCAATAAATATTTCTTGAAAAATGCAAAATGAAAAGCTAAACAGAGTATTATTGGAGTGCATAAATTTTTTGACTCTCTAAATTTGTAGACTCTTTATTAATATATTCTTTATAAATAAATAATTTATTGGAGATTTTCTAAGAAGTAAAGAACCATCGACCCTTTTCGTATCCTTATCCTTCACCTTTTTGGCAACCTTCGGAATTAGAAAACATGGAAGGGAATCATCGCGCCTAGACTAAATCGATGCCACAACATATAGGACATGGCCATTTAGCTCTAGTCTTGCACATTGAAGTGTACCTTTCAAATGCACATTCAACTTACACGAAGAGGAGAGTGGAGATGTTATTTATAGTCTATAGATGCATTGGGTCCCCACCAAATTCGAAGGTCAACAAAAATATATTGAATTAATCTTAGTTCTATTCATACCAGTATCATTTGTCCTCAGAAAATAATACTATCATTTAGCTCTTGTTTGATTTTGATAAAAATTAAGTTTTAGTAGATTTAGATAAAATTTAATAAAATACATGATTGAAAAGAAGATAAATTTGTGTTATTTTTGAAAGTGAATTCGAACGAAAATAAATTTTAAGAAAAAGGGAGGGAAGACCTAGTCGCTACAACCGTAGACGAACCGTGGATGGATACACCTATAATCCCTTCACTAGACCGTCTAGCCTAGAAGGCAAATCAACAATTTGATCCGGAAATCTACAACATTGAAGTTTCAGTTTATTCAATTCATCGGTGTAATCCCATTTACAGAGAGCTTAGGAACTCCAAATCCGAAAATGGGATTCGTGTGGATGATGTTTCAGTCGCTATTGATTTTTGTTTCGATTTTCACATTTGGATTAGCGGTAGCTATTGTTTTNCTTTTCACCTTCACTTGCTACTAATTTCTGGAGCGCCGGTTGATTACGCCCAAGGTATTTATTATTCGCCCTGTGTATAAAAAACCTGCTTCTTACCTTGTCTTCTGTATTATCCCGGATGTTCTGGGTTTCTTTAATTCCTTGCTCTATAGGGTTTATTGAATTTTGGGTTTTCTTTAATTTCCTAATCACCGGTATAAAGGCTACACGTACACACGCTGAATTGTGTACTGTATCTAATTTTCAGCTGTCAGTAAGAAATTAAGATTTGAAAAATCTTCTGATGTTTCGAATTTTATGTTTGCAGTCACTTTGAAGCCCCTCCAGTTTTCGAGGATCCAAATTCATTGAAAACGGTTAGCATCAAACATTTATTTGTATTTTGTGCAATTTCAGCATTAATGAGCATTTTCTTACCTTGATTCGGGTTCTGGTTGGAGATTGAAGAATATAAACTCAAGTCCTGGTATTCATACAAATAATTCGAGTTTTGGGCTTATTGTTGATATGTAAACGTGATTTTGCGGGTAGAAGAGAATATAGTTAGCTCACTCTATATGTAATTTGAGCTCTGAAGTCCATATTACTGGCTATTATCTGGATACCCAATCAATAGACATCTATGTTGATTTGATAAATTACCGTGCTGAATGTCTCCGTTTCAGGTCCCTTTTCCTCATATTCTTGATCCTGCTGAAAAGTACATATCATTGATCGTACCAGCGTACAATGAAGAACTTAGGCTTCCAGGAGCGCTTGATGAAACCCTGAAGTAAGTTAAAAAGATTTTCTGTTACAGTGTTTACTTTCTATATTCTATGGTTACCTTCAATACCTGACATCATTATCTGCACCTAATGAATTAGGTTGAATTTAAAATATGAAGGCTCCCTATACATGAGAGGACGAAAGTTTTAGCAATTAAAGCATCAACTACATGTAGACTCGCATAGGGAAGAAATGCATGTGTTACCTTATTTTAGAATCCAAAAATTCTTTAGCCTCTGAGGTTGTACCTCTGTTGCAACCTGAGTTCCCAAACAAGAAAATTCAGGACATGAACTCTCTGTGCTTAAATATTTATAGATTCAGTAATTAAAAGTGCTTGATTCACTGCTCTCTGATTAGTCAGTGTACGTCATTATATCGTGCTCAGTCCTTGAACATATCCTTAGATAAAGTTGTATATCACACATGGATCTTCTATTACATAATCTAAATTTTAACATCTTCCGTTGGTTTGTTGTATATCCCTTGTAAGAGTGTTCGAGCTGATTCTATCCAAATTTGACTAGAACCCGTAAATTATACAAGATTTATGTGTGAGCAAGCGAAAGAAAGGATTTCTGGGCATCTTAAAAATGTTTCTTGCTACAGATAGAGAGCAATAATATATGTGAAATTGCATTTAGGAATAGAAATATGGTGTAGTTATTTATCATGCTTCTTTAAAAATATATTTTGCTCTCCATGATTAATATAGATGACTATATCTGATAAGCATATTGTTATTCTATTTTGGTAATTGTAGTTATCTTCAACAACGTGCAGCAAAGGACAAGTCATTTTCGTATGAGGTATGTCGCGTAATATTTTCGACACTTATTCCATCATACGTAGCAATTATGATGTTTTATAATGTGTTGCTTATAGCCTCAAGTGCTGTACAGAATAGTATTTTTGGTCCATAAATGGCTTTCTTGATCCTCGTGGGACCAAGATAGACAGGTGTGTGCAAACCAAAGCTGCAGAGTGGGTGAAATGTACAATTGCTTCTTGAGTGTCTCATTAGTATTTCTCTTCTTTTGATGTGGATGTTTGACAAAGCTTCTAATTTAGTGTAGGATGTTTTATCACTAAGAAATCTCAATATATTTGGGGTTTAATTGTATCATGATGAATGAACATGGAATTCAGTAATTATATAAAGATAGAATTAGAGCTAGCTTGAAACTTCTTATTATCTCTAACCGTTCAATTGTTGAATAACTGATGAAATGCTAGACAACCGGTTTTGAATTAAAAGTTGATGATGCCAACAAAGAGAAATATGGAACTGGATATGTGAAAATTTAGCACAATTGCATCGATGATTCAATGTTGTGCTACGAAAATACATCAGCTAATGCTACTACATAGAGTAAAGGGTGGTTGGGATTAGCTATATAATTTATATGACGGATTAATAAGGAAATCTTATTTTAGCAGATAGGTATATATTTCTAATGTTGAATTCTTGTTATCCATGTAAATTTGTGCAAAATTTTGTATGTTGTATTCATAGTGAATTTGATGTGGATTACGCATCTAACGTGAGATGCTACCTAGTACTGATGCAGACTGGTTTATAATTATTTTGGCTTAGTTCTCTGCCGTGATTTGCGGGAAGAGCTTTTGAGAGGAAAAAATGAGAATTGATTCTGAATTTCCAAATGAATTTAATAAGCTGCAAGTTAGATTTAGTACAAGACTTTTCTGAAGCTAGAATTGAACCTATAATTTGGTTCCGAGCATCATGAGTTTATCGAGTTGACTAAAATCAATTTACAAGTTTGGCATTTTTTTACTTGACTTCTGCTCCTTCATGATGGTGGGCTATGCTTGTCTGCTGTACCATATTTTTTTCTGATATCCATGCTTCTGATTGAGAATGCCTTCATTACAACTTTCTTTTTTGCTTATTATCAAATAGTTGCAGCACATTAATTTATTATATCTTGCTTGATACCCCTTGTGTGTGAGTGTGTGTGTGTGTGTGAGAGAGTCAAGTTTCCATTGTCAAGATTTTCATCACTATAAATGTTTCATCACATTGGAGCTTCAACGAGAGAAGTGCTTAATATTGTTGTAAATTAACTGATTAAAGGGACAAGCTGTTTTCTGGTTCGTCTATTCTTAATGAATAAATACTGGATTAGGTGGTGATTGTTGATGATGGAAGTGTGGATGGTACAAAACGAGTAGCATTTGATTTCGTGAACAGATACACTGTTGAAAAAGTAAGAGTTATCCTTCTTGGAAGGAACCATGGCAAGGGAGAAGCAATAAGAAAAGTGAGTCTAATCTGAACAAATTTTTCTTTCAGTTAGAGTTTTTCTGCTGATGTTGTGTGTTCCAAATCTCTGAATTCATTACAATTGATTGAATTTTTGCTTCTGCGAAAGCATTGTAAAACAGGGAATGCTTCACTCTCGTGGTGAACTACTTTTAATGCTTGATGCTGATGGGGCAACCAAAGTGAGTGATCTTGAAAAACTTGAAACTCAGGTTGGTCCCCACTTTGATTATGGAAGGTTTATCATAAAAATCTTATTTCTGCTGTAACATCTTTAGTTTTAAAATATCAAATTTTAGAATTAGGAAACTGAGAGCCAGTTTTTGTGAAGTATCTAGTGATTTGCCTTTCAGATTCATGCAGTTGCTAAGAAGGAACACAAGTTTGGAGACTCTACTGCCATGGATTCGACTTTAAGAATTTCAGATGTCCCAATTGCTGCTTTCGGTTCTCGTGCTCATCTTGAGGAGAAGGCTCTGGCAACAGTTGAGTCTTGGTGCTTCATATTACCTTGTGCAGACTTTAAAATTTGTTTCCTTTAAACTTAGTCTAGTATCTGCTTAAAAGTTCATATTGTGTTTCAGAGAAAGTGGTATCGGAATTTTTTGATGAAGGGTTTCCATGTGGTAGTACTCTTGGTTGCTAATTCCGGAATTCGTGACACACAGGTAGTCACATATTTACCTTTTTTGTTGCGGAAGTTTCTTTTAGGAGTGGGGATTGTTTTGGACACGCCTGACATGTTATATGTTATCCTTACAAATTTTGATATATTAAATGAAATATGAAACAATAAATTTATTTCATTTTTACTCAATTTTCTCTGCATTTTACAGTGTGGTTTTAAGATGTTCACTAGAGCTGCTGCCAGGAAGCTTTTCACGAACATCCGGTTGAAACGGTACATGCTTCTTTTAGCAGTCATAAAATTGTTAACTAAGAGTTAATAGGAGTTCCAGAATAGCATTACTTGGAAAATTTATTTGCTGTTTCTCGAAATAGTAATAGTATCTGTTAGTGTAGATAATAAAGCGTAATTAGGGTTGATATAATTAGGGATCCTCTTTCCTTATTTAGAATTCTGTCACTTTGTATATATATATGTATCCTCTCTTATGTAATATAGAGAATATAATTCTCCCGTTATTACAATTACATGGTATCAGAGCAAGAATAATTTTTTTTTCCAACCTGTGGGTGCCCGCGTGTTGAAGGGCCATATTGCGTTTCCGGCGAGGTTGGTGGGTGGAAGTTCAGCCGCCGTTCACCGAAGCTGGGGTTTTCGGTGGTCACTTTTGTGTTTTTCAGACGCGTCTTTTGAGCTTCCAGCGGCGCCGCCTTCGGTTTGTGCAATCTGAGGCTAAGGTTCCCAATTCCGACGACTTCAAGCCTGGGTGTCGGTCTGGACAGCTTATTCCGACACCATTTGTACCGTTTCTCGTCACCGCCCGCACCTCCGTTGTCGTCGTCTGAGTCTTTTCTGGCGTTCGACCTGCATCTGTGAGTGTCGTGCAGTTTGGTTCCTTTGGGCGAGTTTGTGCGGTGGGCTCAGGTGTTTGGGATACTTTGTTTGGTGGGCTACAGTGTTGGGCTTGGTGGTATATACTATTTCTCAAGCCTTGTTCCCTTTTATTATTATTATTCTTGTTATATTATTGGACCTCCATCATTTGTGCTTCACTTGGGCCTCCATCATTTGTGCTTCAC
>CAIGRO010042320.1:0-23833 GCA_903798355.1 Fraxinus baroniana | reverse complement strand
CGGCCAAGAATCCGTCCCCTAACATCATCCAAGTCACGGTTCAGTCCTGCCAAAAACTCAAACACCCTTTCATTTTCCAATCGTTTCTTGAATCGAGCACTATCGCCGGCGCAATCCCATTTTTCTTCAGTACTTAGGTCAAGTTCTTACCACAAGGTTGTCATCTCTAGGTAATATTCAGTCACCTCTCGATTGCCTTGCTTAATTTGCCAAAGTCTCGTCTTGAGTTCGAAGATTTGGGCTGAATTCTCAGAATCTGAATAAGTCTCTTTGACAGCATCCCACACTTCTTTCGCCGACGGCAGGAACAAGTAGGTCTTTCCAATCGTGGGTTTCATGGAGTTTATTAACCAGGCAGTCACTATGAAATTCTCGGACCTCCATTTTTGAGGGAGGACAGGGTTGGTTGAGGTCGGTTTCGCAGTTTCTCCATGAAGGTAACCCAATTTCCCTTTTCCATCAACAATCAATTTGATAGACTCTGCCCATTCTCAATAATTCTGCCCATTTAGTTTTTCAACCGTTAATTGGAATAAAGAATTTTCTCCTGAACCTATGGCCGACGTGTTTTCTGATTCCCCGTTGAACGAGTCAGAGGTTGTGGAGTCTCTTCTATTGGCGGTGGCTTCAGTCATGACTATCCTAGGTTAGGAGTAGCACACTTAGGCTCTGATACCATGTAGAAGAGAAAAACTATATTTTCTTTTATTATTTTCTGTACAGTGAACCGTATTTATAGTACAAAAGAAGGAAGTATAAAAGGAAAAAATAAATTTCCTACCATATCTAAAGATTACAATAAATCAAGAATATTCTAATTATTCTCACTAAGGAAAATAATAATTTCTAATCTAGGTTGATTATTTCGTGATTTCAACACAATTTGTTAAATTTATCATCAGGGGGCTATTTTCGCAGTTTGGAAGGTCTCCAGACTATTGTATACAGTTATTAAACCTTAACCAGATGGCTGGTCTGACTGGGAAAGGCAAACGGGATCATCATTATGTTCGGGTAACATATTTGGATCGGTCAGCAGTTAACTTGCTAGTCAACCGGGTAAACCAATAGGTTTTTAGGAAGAACTGGCTAACTGGTTCGGTTAAACCGGCTGGTTCTTTCAAATTTTGCCAAAATCACATTACTGGGGGCTTATCCTTGGACCTTTTGGAAAATGAACAGAGGAAACAACCGCTGAGCTAGCCGCCCTTAATATTTTTCAATTTAAAACTGTATTTTATACAAGTGTTGACAACTAAAAGGCAAAATTAACATACTAATCATAATTTAACAAATATAGCATTCAAATTCTATTCCAATGACTTCAATATTTTATAATATCAATGTACTAATCAATAAAACATGACATAACAAACTAAAAAAAATTATTATTGTTACAAACAACAATGAACTTTTAAAACTTTCAACTTTATTTCAAATAATAACTAACATTTGATGATTCAAGTGTTCAATTAATAATTTAGCAATTTTTATGTATAAAAATTGACCTACTAATTGAACCGGTGACCCAGTGCCTTCGTAACTTAGCCGGGTTAATGTTGGATTCGGGTCTAATAACTATGCTTTTGTATTTTCTGTCCATTTTTTAATGTTTCTTCTTTGTATTCCTTTCCTAGTGACAGTTTGGTTGCAAATAATTGGTTTTGTCAAGTCTAAATTCTAGTGTTTGTTGTCAATCTGTCATTAAGCCCCTGTTTGATGCCCATTAAATTTATTTATTTATTTTTTTTTTTTTTGAGTTTTGGAATAGTGATTTTTTTTTTTGAAGAATGCGTGGTTAAAAAGTTTGGAAAAGTTTTAGATTTTATGTGCAAAATATTTTATTGTGAGGTGTGGTTGAAAATGAATTTTAGGAAAACAAATGAGTTTTTAGAGAATGACAGGCAAATAAGAGCTAATTTAGTAGAACCATAACATCTTTACTCAAATCCAATGTAAAAATTCCTATTTTGAAGACATCTGTCCTACATTAGATGCAAAGGTCATTAAGGCTGCAGAATTATGACGAGTTTAAACTTGCTCATCATCTCTGTTGAGACGGTATTTGTGCTTTTAGAACTGAATAGGTGTTCAATTAAATAGGCAATGTGGCAAAATTGCAACAATGAAACAAATGTTTGAGTTGGTGATATCATTGGCATGGATAAATAGATAATAAATGAACAGATAATTACAGTGTCACATGTGGTCTTATATAGCATGTCTACTTAATGTTTCTCCTCAATTGTCTTTTTGGCATTGTTCACAGGTATGTTATGGATGAACTAGGTTCAGCTTTGCGCCATAGTGATGAACCCAACTTTAGAGTTTCCCCATTCCTGTATATGCCAGAGGGTAAACTGGAGTCAGCTATCAGGTTTTTTTCTCTAACCATTTGTTTATTTCCTACACTGTTCAAGATATCTTCATGATTCACTGCCAGATTTACCAAAAGATTTCTATATCACTCAATACATTAGTTGTGATCTACTTTACTTTCAATGTAAAATAAATATGAGCAAGACACATCTTACACCCGCAGAGCATAGGCTGGTTTAAGTGGCTCGTTTGTCTGTTTCATGAAAAATGTCTGAATTAGTGAAAATTTTCAGTTATTCAATCCTTTGGCCTACTGGAAGTATTCAAGGAGGTGATGAGTGCACTCGTGATTTCCTGTTTGGCATTGGGGAGGATAAACAACGTTCTGCTAGACTTACTGCTTGGTTCCATACCCCGCAAAATTATTTTATTAAAGTATGCTTTCTGTTTGAGCCCTGTTATTTTTAGTCATTCCCTGATTACACTGTTCATTCAAACTACTTCCTGTTGGTTCTCTAGGAGTACGAAAAATATAGAGCTAAATTGCAATCAACAAAATTTTCTCCCCTGCCTGTGGCGCTATCTGCAACAAATAGTGTGTGCCGTAGTGATGGAGGTGCATTACATGTTTACACAGATATACCTCAAGTGGAGGAATTTTTGACACGCCCGGAATTTGTTATAAGTACGTGCTGTCACTCTGTTCGCAACTAACATTTCATTTCAGATTGTGATTATTTTAATGATGTTTTCATCCTTGATCTTCTTGGCTTTAAAGCCTTTAATCACATGTTAGTTTCCGGTTTTATGAGGAATAGGAGAGAAAAGAAGAGAGAAAAAAGAGAGAAGATAATTTGGGGAGGAAGAATTCAGTATAATTCAATATATCAATAGTAATTCAAAAGTAGGCATAACAAAAAAACCCTACTCTTAATTATACTTAAAAGTCCCTAGTAAAATATAAAAGTTTACCGAACTAATAAAAATGGAAAATATCCTAATTTAACCTAATAATTATGCAAAGAAAATAAATAGTGCAAGAAATCACTGAAAATAACTTTTTTCATCAATTATGAATATATCACAACAATCGCTCAAGTTCAACTAGGTTTATTACTGGTTTTGTAAGTTGTAATCAATTGTGGTATGTCAAGCATGAGGAATATATGATTGTATTTCTATTTTTCGATGATGGACTGCTTTTCAACATGAGACAAGTATATTGGCCCAGTTAACAAGTGCCTGGCCCATATCAGTTTTGGTTTATCTTTGACATCGGATTTTGGTTTTAAAAAAGTCCTTCACTATGAAATGACTTTATTTTTTCATCACGTAATCTGTTTCCCTCCTTTCTGCAGCAACTGAACCAAAGAATGCAGATATAATATGGACAAGCTTGCAGGTGGATGAGGAGCTGAAGAAGGCTGTTGGACTGAATGACCAACAATACATTAATCAATTTCCATTTGAGGCTTGCCTTGTTATGAAACATCATTTAGCAGAAACAGTTCAGAAGGTAGTTAAGCTTGCTAATTTTGTCCACTATGTAGTTACATATCTTATTTTATGCTACATGTTGCTAAGTTTATTCCCTTTTGTTACAGGCCCATGGTGCTCCTGAATGGCTCCAGCAAACGTATAATCTTGAAACACAGCTTAGTCAATTCGTAGGAGATTACTACACCAATGAAAAGGCTGGAGATGACAATTTGTGGATTTTAAAACCATGGAACATGGCAAGAACCATTGATACAACTGTCACTCAAAATTTATCTGCTATCATCCGTCTCATGGAGACTGGTCCAAAGATATGTCAGAAGTATATTGAGCACCCGACCTTGTTCAAGGGGAGAAAGTTTGATATTCGTTACATTATATTAGTTCGCAGCATGAACCCATTGGAGATGTTCATTTCTGATGTTTTCTGGGTATGCACTTTTTCTTATTTGGTCTGGAGGTGCTGGAATGTAACCGTAGAACTCTGCAAAAGGGTGTTACGAGAAAGTGCTTCACATTGATAGATGATGTTGAAAGTATATTTCCATTTCTCTTGTCAGGTTAGGTTGGCAAACAATGCTTATTCTTTGGACAAGTGCAGTCTTTTTGAATATGAGACGCATTTCACAGTTATGGTAAGTGCCATCAATGAGTTACCACTTGTACGGTTCACTAGTTCACCCATTTCTGAGATTGATGTTGATATCACCTTGAATATCAAGGGGTTCTGGAAGGATCCAGTTAAAAATACACTGGTTAACTAGTAGCTAATCATGCATAATTCTTACAACCTTCTGCATGTTCTTCAGAACTACAGGGGAAGACTGAACCACATGAATACCCCAGAATTTGTTCAGGAATTTGAACAGGAACATAGAGGTACTTTCTACTCTGGGCTTCTAATTTCCACGTGTTTTACTTTCCTGGGAGTTTCTGAATACTGTTGGTGGTGATGAATGTATTCTTGATTGTTCTTGATGCATGTTCACATTGTTGCAGTTAAATGGATGGATATCCATGTGAGAGTTGAAAAGATGATCAGATCAGTTTTTGAGTCAGCTGCCACTGTGCACCCAGAAATGGATAGTCCAACATCTAGGGCCATGTATGGTGTTGATGTCATGCTTGATTGCCATTATCAGCCTAAATTATTGGAGGTATTAGTCTTTACCTCTCTGAACTCTGGAAATCAAGAATGTAGCATGCTATCCAATAGTGGAGAAAAATAAATAAATAAATAAAGTGATCGTTTCACTGTTCAAGCTTGAATATACATCTCTTAGAAGTGTATTTAGAATGTTTGATCAAACTTGAAATTTGTGTAAAAGCTGATGCTCTTGTTGTCACTTTTTCCTAATTATCGAAAAATTGAAAAAAGAATATTAGGCTGGGTGTTCCTATGTCCTCCACAATTGTCTTAATCGACATATACATAAATTTAAAATGCAAGTTAATTACTTACTAGACTAACTATGCTTTATGGTACTTGGTGTTTGTGCTAGAGAATTAGTTCATAAGATGAATTAAGTGAAGATGATGATTGTAAGATGGATGTTTGTTTTTATATAGACAAAATAGAAAAGGATAATATACACCACAAAGCTGTTGTGGCATTAATTGAAGATAGTTTTGGCCAAGATATAGGGGGTTTTAGGGCATGTATTTGCATAGATTCAAACAAAATTCTGGTCACAAGAGCCATTGCAATCCCAATAGAATAAGTTAGAAGAGGGAGAGTTCGATAAAAATTAGCATAATTTTGTGGTTAATGAAGGATGTTTTTGTCTAATTTTTCGAATAGATATAGTGATAGATTTGATGGAGTGGCTAAAAAAGATTCATGTCCATGTAATAAGATTTAGTTATTTTTCTTTCTTTTTTTCCCGGGTGATGGGGGTCA
The DNA here is from genome assembly GCA_903798355.1 of Fraxinus baroniana. Lineage (NCBI taxonomy): Eukaryota > Viridiplantae > Streptophyta > Magnoliopsida > Lamiales > Oleaceae > Fraxinus > Fraxinus baroniana. The sequence continues at coordinate 18,117 of CAIGRO010042320.1, read as the reverse complement.
AAAGGAATAAAATGAAGGGAAACTTGATTCATTATAACTAAATGTAGTTTAATTACTAGTTGAGATCAGAATGAAAATTGTGTCAAGTGTCGTATAGTGGAAGCCTTCAAGTCCATCTGCATTTGCTTTTGGCTAATATGTCTAGACAAGGAGCCCCCTTCCCATGGTTTTGGGTTAACGCTCAAGTTCTTACAACTTCATTTATCTTCAATAATGGAGTATTATCTTCTTGCATAATTTCATGGGAATTAGACAAATCCTCACATTGTAATAATCTGCTTCGTTATTGGATGCAGGTGACCTATTGCCCCGACTGTACTCGTGCATGCAAGTACGACACTGAAGCTGTAACAAAGGGAGAAGAAGTTATTAAAGGAAGTGACTTCTTCAACAACGTGTTTGGATGCCTCTTTCTAAACGAGACCACTCATGTATCTCCATTGTAAGTGAACTAAGTGGAAAGTTGTTTGTGATCAATCTCGTCCAGAAACTTGGGAAGCTAAGATAATGATTAGTGACGTGACTGTGTCAGACATCCTTAATGACAGTTTCAGTTGTGTAATTTTAGGAGAGGTGTAAAGTTGACTGTGTCGGTTTGGTACAGCTGAATGCACTTTCCATTTTTAGCTTCTCCCGCTCAAATCTGTCCTATATCACATCTCTATTAAGAAGAGGTGTAGTTGTGGGTTATGATATGGCAATGGCGGTGATCGGGTGGTTAATGTATGTTTTTTTGAGCGTAAGCCCTAAAAAGGTTCTTTTCGTTTCATTTCTGCCTGAGGAAAGCTCATTATAAGGAGCTTATAAACTCTTGTTTGGTACTCAAATCTCATTGCTCCTGACTTGAACACTAATATTGGATGTTTATAATTGGTCGTTCTCGTTAGAAATAGTGAAGATTTGGCAGCGAAATGATCATTATGAGATGCTAATGAGAGTTATTATACAATACTTAGAGATAGTTGTAGAAGAGGTTTCAAATCTTTCAATTTTTGTAGATTTTATCCAAATCTTTTATTTGTATTGTTCGAATTGGATTTCTGTCAATTTAATCAGAGTAATGCTATTCATCCCCATTGGAGTTATAAACACAGTCTAGGTGACGTTAATGTGACATTAAATGATATGTGAAATTAAATAAGTCATTTACTTTCATTTTTCATTTAATCTATCATTTAGAGTAACATAGATTGTGTTTGTAACTCACTAGGCATTAGAGATGAATAACATTACTCATTTAATCTTAATCGTTAGTTGATAGAAAGCAATGTTTTGACCAATTTAAAAGGGTAAAAATGGTGACTTCATGTATATATATTGTTTTTAAAAAATCAATTATAATAATTAAATAAAAAAATAAAATTAAAATTGCACTCATGCCCCCATCCATTTACAAACTTCATCTTCTTTCCTAAAATCATCGGCATCTCCGTTGCCTTGAGATCCATAGCTTTCTTATCGAGAGTAGCAAGTTGCAGCTCTAATATCAACTTTCACGGGGTGCCTTCTTGGCACGGAAAAGGACACTGCGCGACAGTAGTTTGTTACGTTTAAAAAAGCATTCTTTCGGTCATTTCGGGATGATAGAAAATTTGATTACAATTTGTAGAAAGTTTGCAACATAAAATTGAGATGTATTGAAAGTAAATTGATCATTGATTGTTTGAAAGTTAAAAATTACAATTGATGAAAGTAAGAATTACAATGACTAGTGTAGGGGGCGAATACTTGAAAGTTTGAAAGATGTTTGATAGACTAATTACCCCTTATAATAACTTGCGAAGCAAAAACCTAAATGATATGAGTAGACTTTTAAATGACGAGGAATCATATTAAATGTTTATCAATATTGGAGCTATTTTACAATTGAATAAACTATTATAATGGAAAGGAAATTACAACTCAAACTTGAGCTAATATTTACAATGTACGGTCAAAATTGGGCAAACTGCGAATACGATAAAGTCAAGAAGCTTAAGTAAAGCCACGCTCCTTGACATGGAGTACCAAAAAATTATTGAAGAGAACAAATTAAAGTGCACCCCAACAAAAACAAGAACAAACTATAGAAGCAAAGAAATTCCAAAATTAGTCACTTCAATCACTCCAATGATGGAAGGGAAGAATTCATGAATCATGTTTTAACTATTATCAAATCAATTTTCAGGCATTGTTTTAAAATTGTAAAAATCAGGTATTTATTAATTAATTAAATATATTTTATTAATTAAATATATTAAAATCACATTTTACAATTCATGGTTATGTATACGTACTTATGAATCACAACTTATTTATTAGTCGTATTTTATCAAATTAATTGATCACAAATCAGAAAATTTACAAGTCACAAATTTTTACTGTCACAAATTAAAATTCTCATAGGTCACAAATCAAAAAGTTAATAGGTCGCATGTCACAAATCACAAATGTTATAAATCACAACTTATCAGTCAGTCACAAATTATTAAATTATCGATCACAAATTAATAAGATTTTAGGTCCATATAATTTCATGGTCACAAATTATTTTTTCATTGATCACGTATTGTTTATTGGTCACAAATTAAAAATTTAATGGTCACAGTCGACCAAATAATTGGTAACCACCACCAACACTTGCAACCTCTGTCAGCTCCACCACTTCGGCCAAGCCACCGTAGCCAGAACCACCACCACCTCACGATAACTGGGAACACCGTACTCTCCATCTATTCACCACCACCACCTCCTTGTCCATCCTCCTCACCACGTAACCACCAATTTCACTACAAAACCACCTCTACACAAAACACCACACCACCCCAACCACCGATCCACCACCACATCCACCGCCATAGCCACAAAATCATCAAATCCACACCACAAACCACGCCACCACACAAAATTCCGTTACCATACAAAATACTGTCAGCGCAGCAAAGCAACGTCGCGGTGCTTCGGCTACAAAAAGTTACCAGAGTGGATGGATTTGCGTCGTAACTCATGATGATTCGCGCTCCTTCTGGGGTGAAATGGATTGAGTATGGTTATAGGGTTGGACGACGACGGCGAATGGCTGCGACAGAAAGGTGAGGAGTGATTGAAGTTTATGTTGCGTCGCTCACAGTTTCACCGTCGCAATTGAAGCTCCTGGTCGGCGATATGGATTAACAGTGGTGATGGGGCTGAGTAATTACAGCGGGCGGCGACAATAGAAAGGTGAGTAGTTCATGGTCGAAAAATACAACGGGAGCAGAAACAAGAAGGTGAGAGAGAATGGAGGGAAATGATTAGGTGGGTTTAGAGAGAGAATGTGGAAAGTATTTGAAGCCCGATGCGTTTATAGAGAGAGAGAGAGAGAGAGAGAGAGAGAGAAGAGTGAGACAGGGGAATGGAAATAAACTAGGGTTTTAATTATAAATTCAATTAATACCTGATTTTTTATTAAATAAACTTAAGATCTGGTTTTTGAATTTGAAAAATTAAATGCCTATTTTTTTTTGTAATTTCCTCGTGATGGAAACTAAAAAAGCCCAACAATAACATGGATCCACCACAACTACCCCAATAAAATTCTCCAATGCTTTCTTCAGAATATGGCCCTTCAACGGAGCGCACTCGACGTCGTGATAAATTTTCTGAGCAAACCCTTTCATCCCCTTCAATTTGATTACGAAACCATTCCCATTGCAGCCTCGGTCATTTTTCACCATCGTGCCATTAAATGCATTTAGAAGATAATTAATTTTGCACCGCGCTCTTACTTGCTGAAGAGACACATTAGTTTTCTGTTCATATACCACCAATCTTTCACAGTTTGTTAAATGTCTCCGATTATAATAGCGCCTCTGGATCACCGCTCCTTAGCTGACTTGATGAAAACAGCCCAATCGTTGTAATTGATGATCTCATGAACATTGAACTTGTAAACAAGTTTGAGGTTGTGCTTTTCGTGTTTCAGTTTTTCGTTTTGAGTCTTGAAATCATTTTGAATTTTGTGTTTTGAATATCCATTTTGAAATTGTTGAAAATGTGTTTTTTTTTGTCATTTTGAAAAATTATTTTCAAAAGCCCAAAATTGGAAAATGTGTTCTTCTCTCTCTCTCCTTACGACACCCCGCAAGTCCTTCAGCACTGAAGACCGGCATCTTCTGTTGTTGGGTATGGCGGCATTGGTTGGATGTGGTGGCAGTGGTTGGTTGTATCTGTGGCGGTGGTGTGTGGTAGTTTTAGGTTTGTGGTCGTGGCTGTGGTTGTGGTTGTGGTTGTTACTGTGGTGTGGTCTGTGGTGTGGTTGGTTGTGGCTGTGGTGTGGTGATGGCTTTTCTTTTGCTGTTGTTGTTGTAGCGGGTGGTCGTGGGTCACGACGTCGTTGTCGGTGGTTTTGGCGGCGCAGCGACGATGGTGGTGGTTTTTGTTGGCGACATAAATGAAAACACGTAAAACACATTTTGTTGGCTTCGTTTTAACTGAAAACACCTAAAACGACATTTTTGACATTTTTAGTTTTCTTTGTAAATTTTAAAGTCGTTTTCAGAAACTCGTTATTGAAAATAGGTAAGTAAACGTGTTTTCACTATTTTGAAAAATTGAAAATAAAAAATGGGATGAAAACGACAAAGAAAACAACCTCTTATTTTTTTTGATTAGCTGTCACTTCCTCGCAGAGATGGATCCAGACTACAAGCAAGCTAATAAGTAGAAAAAAATAAATTTACTAATAAAAAAATTTACAAGAATTTTTTTTCACATTTAAAAAGTTTAACAGGTTGGGGACTAAATTGAACTACAGCCCACGATAGAGTAGAACAATGGGAAGAATAGGCAGCAAAAAAATGGAGATTTCATTCCTATGTAATAGACTAATTCTGATTGTACAGAAACAGTTTTGCCAAAATTAATACAAAGCAGCATCTGCTTGGTCTGTCTGTCCGTCCTTCCTTTTTTTTGCCACTGTCCAACAAAAAACTACCAAGTGTCTTTTGTATTAATTCTGGCAACTTAATTTCGGTAAAAATATCAGATCTCTATGTAATATAGGAATGAGAATACCTTGATTTTCAATTTGGGGAAGAAGATGAAGTTTGGGAGAGGTGGGGTGGGGTGTAGATTTAAATTTAAATTTTTGTGTTTTTAATTTAATTATTATAATTGTGTTTTTTTAAATATAAATTTACCATTTTACCCTTTTAAAATTGTTCAAAATATTGTCAAAGTTCACTTTTTTTTTTAGTAACGGACAAAATTCGTCCATTTGTCCTTATACTACAACGATAGTATATGTTTGAGTTATGGTGTTGATGCATAAAAATGTGGCCCATTGAAATGGCTCAAGAGGTGATGCCCCAAATAGGAGATTTGAAAGATAGGCCTAAGAAAACTATAGAAAAAGGCCCAAGACAGAGTTGTGCAATGAAAGCCCATCATCACCCAAGTCTATAGGACGCCCAAGCTTTGGGCGAGTACAACATTTTATTTAAATACTTAGGGCGACAGTGTTATCATCGGCCAAGTTTACGTAACGCTCTGAATTCGAACCTAGTGTTATTTCAAGCAACGATTACCAAAGTAGTTAAAGGGCAATTTCATCATGCTCCACGATCAAGGAAGCACCGGTTATTAGTAGTTTGATAGTGGAGGTAATGACGGCAGTTAGAAACAGAAGTTTCATGATAAGTCAGCCATGATGAAGAACGTGAATAGTTACGGATGATCAGTAGTTTTAGGCGATTCTACAACAGTTGTCCAAAAAGTATAAAAGAGAATAAAAAGCATAGAAGAGAGGCCCCTTGAAATCAAACACTCTCGAACAGAGATTATCTAATTTTCATTATCTTTATTTTCATTGTATTTAACCTTCAATCGTTCTATGTGCTTGCGCCCCTTGGAGGCATTTCGTTTTCTCATCCATTGTGAATCTTCAATAAAGCACTCCTTTTTGGGACTTTATCTTAAGAGATTTGTTCCTTACACAATCGTCTGAGTTTTTCTTTAATTGTTAACGAGGCCTGACTTTCCGCGCGAAACAATTTGGCATGCCCAGTAGGACTTTGGTGTTGAAGATACAAAAGTAAAAGCAATATGCCTTATAGAAACTCTGAAAGGCTTTTGATAGCCTGAAGTCATATTTGTCAAGTCCTCCAGTGTTGGTATCACCTACTCAAAGATGGCCAACGAAGGTGTACGTATCGGCGGAACAAGAATCAATATCCGGAATGATCGCGCATAAAGACCAGTTTCGTGAGGAGAGGGCGATTTATTACTTGAGTAGACAGTTAATAAAATGTGAATGTAATTATTCTGGCATTGAAAAATTATGTTTAACTTTGTATTTCACATGTACGAAACTGATGGCCTATTTACGGCCTGTGACTGTTTACTTAATTTCTAATATTAATCTGGTTAAGTATATGTTTTCTCGCCCCATTCTACATCAAAGGATAGGCATTTGGACTTTGGTATTATCAGAATTTAAAATAAAACACATGCCACAAAGGCAGTTAAAAAGCAAGCATTGGCTAACTTTTTGGCCGATCATTCATGCCTCGATATACCAAAGGAAATTGAACTGGAAGTGGATTTGTTCGAGCTAAAACCTTGGGTTTTATACTTTGATGGATCAAAAACCTCTAGCGAGGCGGGGGTAAGACTCGTGTTAAAAAATCCTTTAGGGGTTTATTATAAATTCGCCTTTACGTTGGATAGAATGTGCACCAATAATCATATTGAGTATGAAGCTCTGATTGTAGGTTTGGAATTGCTATTAGAATTGAGAGTAAAAAATATACTCGTGAGAGGTGATTCCCAATTGGTAATTTACCAATTGATTAGCGATTTTAAATGCCAAAGTGAATTCATCATAAATCACTACGAAATTACCCAAGAGTTGTTAGAGGAATTCGATCAATTAGAGTTTCAATATGTTGGCAGAACGTACAATGAGTTGGCAAATGAGTTAGCCCAAATGGTTTTGGGTTACTCAAAGGTGTTGAAGGGAGAATCTACTTGTGAGTATGGGGTAATCTTGCCCACAACACAGCGAATGGTGAAAAGGATCAATGTTCATTGTATAGAAGATGGGAATGCAATAGATTGGAGATGAGAAATAATAAGATGTTTAAAAGAACCCAGCAACGAGAAGAATAGGAAAATGAAATTATGCTCGTTGAATTACACGCTAATAGACGGGGGAGTTACTCAAAGAAGCGCCCAGATGGTGTACTTTTAAAATGTGTAAGTCTGCAAGAGGCCAAGTAATTATGGCTGAAGTACACAAAGGAATATGTGGAGCCCATCAGGCTGACCAAAAAATGAGATGTTTAATCATTCGGAGTGGATATTTTTTGCCTAAAATGGGATTTCAGTATGCAAGGAGTTGTTTAGCGTGCCAAAAGCATGACCTAATACAAAGAACGCCAACAAGAGAAATGATACCCATCGTTAAGCCTTGGCCGTTTAGAGGTTGGGCGATAGACTTGATAGCGAATATTTATCCCCCATCGTCCAACCAACATACGTTCATAATAGTTGCAACGGATTTTTTCACTAAATAGGTGGAAGCAATACCCTTAAAGGAGATCTCGCAAAAGAGTGTTATAGATTTCATCCGTGATCACATCATTTATTGATTTGGATACCCCAAACTCTATCGATGGACCACGGGACTTCTTTAAATAGAGATCAAGTGAAGGAGTTCTTGGGTGTGTTCGGAGTTAAGTTAATGAACTCCACACCTTATTACGCTCAGTCTAATAGGCAGACAGAATCTTCTAATAAGATTTTGAAAAATATCATAAGAAAGATGATAAATGAAAATGCCAGAATTTGGTATGAATGCTTGAATAAAGTTTTGTGGGCATATAGGACGTCGCCACGGTCAAGTACCAAAGTAACCCCTTTTCAGCTTACTTATGGGCAAGAAGCAATGCTGCCTATGGAAATTAATGTGCAGTCAATCAGAGTAGGTTGGCAGAATGATTTAGGTGATCGCGAGTATACAGAAACTTTAGTCCAAAATTTTCTAGAGTTGAACGAGTTAAAGTTGGGCGTCCTCGATAGATTGCAGGTCCAAAAACGAAAATGGCTAAGTTCTACAACCAAAAAGCAGTAGCTAAGTCTTTTAGCCTGAGCGATTTAGTCTGGAAGACTATACTCCCCTTGGATAGTAAAGGTCCAAAGTATGGTAAGTTGTCGCCCAATTAGGAAGGACCATATAGAGTGACAAGTGTATTGCCTAATGAAGCTTTCCATTTGGAGGATTTTGATGGTACTAAGCATATTAGATTTATTAATGGTAAATATCTTAAAAAGTACGTTCCTTCCATATGGGAATGTGAATAAATATAGGTACGCACCATAAAAATAAAGCGGACGATTACGTTCAAGTAAACAAGAGCGAAATACGTTCGAATAAGGTCTCTTATTATCAAATGTTTCTTACAAATCAAAAGAGATAAAAATAAGCAAAAATATTACATAAGCCGTAACAGGCTATTATTCTCCTCTTATCAACTACAATAGGAAAAGGTGAACTGGCCTTTCCTCGCACTCCTAGACGTTTCTCTATAACATCTCTTACAAATCCAGAGAGACAAAATAGTCAAAGTACAATTAGCCGCAACTAAAAGTAGGCCATAATCGTTTTTCCTGTCAAATGCAATAGAAAGAGAAAAACTGGCCTTCCTCACCTTTTTAAATGCATTGCTGCAAATGACAGGCCGAGAGGCTGAGAAGCACTCGCAGCAAGCAATTGGGGCCAAAAAAGGTCATCACAAGGCTATTATTTTCGCATCCAGATCTCCAACTGGAAATCATAAATAAAAAAGGCCCTAAGAAGACATTTATTGACCCGAGAACATTACCTATACCTCCCACACCAAAGGGCGTATTAACAACAGATAGCAAACTCAAAAAAAGATAGGGTTATTATAAAGGAAAGTAGCTGATCTCCTGTATACAGAAGACCGATCATTTTTGATATTGTAGAGAATAGCAGGAGAGCGATTTGCTGGAAAATGAGGGTGAATACATAACAAATACACAGTTTTTATAGAGGTCTGAATGTGAAGAGGCAGAATATGAACAGCCAGATGTGCAGTAACTAAACTTGAAGGAAAATAAATTTCGAAGAGATGCCAGAAAGTCAAGAGTCTTACTCTACATAAAAGTACGCTAAAAGAAATGCACAAGGACAAGATACGAGGTGAAGAGAAGATCAATTCATCAATAAAAATGGCTGCTATTACAAGTTTTAGCCGATTAAATTACAAGGACAAAGTATAGGACGAAAACGTCCTACAAAAGAATGTCAATAATTAATGTCCTAATTACAACTTGCCCCATATAGAGCGCATCTTTTCTCTGAGTTCTCCCCACTCATCGCCCTATTTGTTGGAAGCATTCGACAGCTCAATTACATAATCCTCATCAACCTCTAATTTAGTGTAATGCTCAAGCAAAGGCTTGTGCCGTTTAATCTCTTGAGCAGTAGCACATTTCTTTGCAGTCATACATTCGGGCCTGAAGTTCCTTCATTTCTGCAGCCAACTTTGTCATTAAGGAATCTTCAACCATTATCCAAGAAGAAAGTTCGTTCAAATGGACATTGGTCTTCTCGAGCTCTTGAAACAGAGATGCCTTTTCATTGGAAGCACGAAGATATTAAACTTGTTTAGCTTTCAATTCGGTGTTCCTGGTTATCAACAAGCTGATTTCTGAATGAGTAATCTTCAATGCCAGTCTTAAATCAGCCGAAACAGTGAGCGAATGAAGCTCAAGCACGCGAGCCAATTTGGCACTCAACTGCTTAAATTTATCCTTCTGGCCAGAAGCACTTGTTCGATGGACATCCATGTCCATGAAGGCAACATATTCGAGTAAGGATCGCCTTAGAGCCTCCATGTTTTCTTTTGATGAGGTAACAGGACGGTTAGCTGAAGAGGAGCAAGAAGTTATTCTTGTTTTCGCTTGCTCCCAAGAGGTAAGCACGTCTTGAATAGAGTGTAAAATGGAGTCAGCTTTCTACAAATAAAAGTCAAGCAGTCAGCGACCCACTATAGTGTACAAGTTAAAGATGAAAAACGAAGCAAAGAATATCACGCTGACAGTTTGGGTAGCTTGGGGCACATCATCCGACATTCTCACCACTCGAGGAGATTTTCATTTATCCGAACTATCTGTCGCTCCCGCCACAGGCAAATCTACAAGACTCCTTACAAAAAATCAAGCTGCGATGAGTCATAATTTAACAATATAGACAAAGGAAGAGACCCTATACTCTACACTACCTGCTGGTTCAGCGCGCGCGGGGGTCAACATCTTGAGAAAGTGGAGTTTCTCCAGCTTGACTCGAAGCTAAAGTCTCTTCTCCAAACGACTTGGAAGAAGAAACCTTAGTAGAAGTTGGAAGAGCAAGATCAGAGGAAGGTTGGGCCTTCAAAGGAGAAACATCACTTTTCTGCAAAGTCCAAGGAACAAATTAACCTACGAAGGATATCTATGAGTTAATAAGCCTTACACGAAGGCGCAAAAGCTAATACCTTTCTTTTGACTATAAGGGGAACATCATCATCATCACCATCGTCATCAGGCAGACTTGGAAAAATAGAAGCCGACCTTTTACGACTGGAGATATCCTTGGTGGTGTCAATTGGAATAAAGGAAGAACCAGATGGGACAGATTTGGTTGCAACACGTTTAACGCGAACATGGGAAGATCTTGGAAGAGAAACATGATTCTTGGAAAGTGGAGAAATAGCAAGAAAAGAGAAACAGAAGAAGGTCCAGGACTTTCCAGCAAGTGGAATGCAAGGTTAACATCGGTTGTAAACAACCTGTGCTTTACAGCCGGCCAAAGTCGAGCAACTAGAGGGTGAGTGACAAAAGTAGGATTAAAAGGAGCCATGGAAAAACCTTGGGTCAAAACAGCATTGCGAGTATTAATGGCTTCTGCCTCCGTTTTGGTAATGGTATGAAAAGGGTCTGTCAAACTCCTAGAAAAACATAAAGAAACAGGCTAAGTTTGGCCAAAACCCAATTGGCGATCAAAAAAGTGGAGAGCATATATCTTAATTCCAGCCTTGGCATTGGTGCTAGTCAAGATATCATGGAAGAGTTCTCTCTCAATTAGAAATTGAGCCCAAACAGGCAAAACAACACTAGCATTAGTCCTGGTGGAAGAAGTCTGTACATAAATAGGAATTTGATGAATAGAAAAAGGGAAGAAAGAGGGAATGGAAACTAAGGTATATAAGAGCGTGAAAACTTCCCTGCTAGACACTCTCACAGGGCTTAATTGATTGACAAATAGCCCATAGCAGCTAACTGGTCTAGGAGGAGTTTAGAGGACACCAAGATGTGGAAAATATGCTCTCGACCACAATTGGGCAAGCCAAAGAGGCTCACTTCCAGCGGGAGACGCACCATTTCGCAGCTGAGATTGAAGGGAAGCCATGCCTCTATAAAAGGTAGCTAGGAAGAGTGAACAAAGGTTCAAGGGCCTACCACGGGCCAACTCATGTGCTATAGGCAAGAAAGACATGGCATGCTGGGCACGCAAAGGACATATTTACAAAGCCAAACTTGAAGGAAGGCTATACGTTTAGCATGAAAGGGTTCAGTAATGGTGTTCATATAAATGTCTTGCATGCCTGAATAGGAGTCAGTGATCTTCTTGTCGAACTTTAGGGCAGCACCAGTGACCATGATGATAGGAGAGATGGTATCGCCCAGAGGTGGAAGGTTTACTAAAGCCCCAACATCTCTTAAGGTAATAGACATTGGGCCAATAGGAAAAACGAAAGTGTTGTATTCAGAAGACAAAAAAACTCAAAGCAACTAGGAAAAGCACGGAGTCAAAAATAAGGGGGTGCAACGCGATTTCTAACAAATCAATTATTTTAGTACGATCAAAAATTGCCTTGGTGGGGCATCCTTCATCATACGTGTATGCCAAAATGGAAAAGTGGCTTCACATTGGGCCAAGTACGAATACGTTTTGTCCTGGATTGGCTTTAAAGGAAAGGGATTTAGAAAAGGGGGGTCTTGTATTGCCCACCGCAGCTTGTCCTACAGAATCGACGTCATTGAATGATGGGCCCAGATAAAATTTATTAAGATCAGAGTTTGCTGATGATATGAAGTTTGGAGATACGTAGGGTTTGGTGAGAAGTTCTTAATAATCTTTGAAACCAAAAGAGCTTCTGATGTCGCCATATATCACAAGTCTCTCAAAGATATTAGAGTACGAGTGCTTGAGGGAAGAAGCGAGAAGATGAACAGTAATCTTACAAAGGCACAACAATGCAGAGTGTGGGTGTAATGGCGCGAAGAAGTGGCATTTCCTTGATTTATGAGAATGGTGTTATGTCCCACCTATTGGAATATATAAGGACACCGTCAAACAAAAATTATAACTGGGATTCTTTCCCCCGTGTTTAGGAATTGACGTATTGTGGAAGGTACAAAGAATAAATATGGCATAAGATTAATAATCGAAATTAATTTTTCCATATTGGAGGGTAATTGTTGATGCATAAAAATGTGGCCCACTGAAATGACCCAAGAGGTGATGCCCCAAATAGGAGATTTGTAAGATAGGCCTAAGAAAACTATAGAAAAAGGCCCAAGATAGAGTTGTGAATTGAAGGTCCATCATCGCCCAAGTCTATAGGACGTCCAAGCTCTGGGCGAGTACAACATTTTATTTAAATACTCAGGGCGACAACGTTATTATCGGCCAAGCTTACGGAATGTCCAGAATTCAGACATAGTGTTATTTCAAGCAACGGTTACCAAAGCAGTTAAAGGGCAATCTCATCATGCCCCACGGCCGAGGAAGCATCGGTTATTAGCAGTTTGATAGTGNACGTGGATAGTTACAGGACGACCAGTAGTTTGCGTCGATTCTACAACAGCTATCCAAGAAGTATAAAAGAGAAGAGAAGGCATAGAAGAGAGCCCCTTCCCCCCTCCCCCCCGAAATCAAACACTCTCGAACAGAGATTATGTAATTTTCATTATCTTTATTTTTATTGCATTTAACCTTCAATCGTTCTGTGTGCTTGCACTCCTTGGAGACATTTTTTTTTCCTCATCCATTGTGAATCTTCAATAAAGCACCCATTTTTGGGACTTTGTCTCAAGAGATTTGTTCCTTATACAATCGAGATTTGTTCTTTACACAAATCAAGCACTTGCACCAAATTCAAAATCAAACAACAAATCGTGCACTCACGCCAAATCAATCGAAGTTATTAAACTTACATGATTTAAATTCATATGTAAAGGTAAAAAAAACTTAATTCTTAATAAATGAATCACTTCAAACTCTTTAGTAAAAAATTTTATGCACAAGATAAACTTTTCACAAAAACTTCCGCATAAAAATTATTTTCGATGTGACAAAAATTCACTTGACTTTTAAAATCTTTACCACTGACACTTATTTTGAAAAGCTAAGCGAATATAACCCTAAAGTATTTACACTTGCTCAAGTAATCAAGAAAAGAGAAAACAAGAAATTTCTGGTCTGGCGGACGTCCAATGGATCCATTGGACGTCCGGTGGCTTCAAACAGTCAAAATTCTTACTATTCTGATTTCGACGTAGTAATAAAGGTATTATTCTTTACCGATGTGTATTCCTTTGGTAATGACTATATTTTTACCAACGAATTTTCCGTTAGTAATAATAAGACTTGTAAAAATTTCGTTGGTCAAAGTTTTGTATTTTACCTATAGAAAATCTGTTGGCAACGGGTTAAGTATCTTAAACATCACTGATCTTTACCTAAAGTTTTCATCGAATCATTGAAATCTAAAATTTATGTCATTTATCACTGAACTTTTGATACTGCCACCCAATCCATCACCGAACAAGAGTCGGTGAAAAAATTTAAAAACAAAAAACATAAATCAAACTCAAAACCTATTGTCCCAATTTCAATCAGTGAACCCAATTCGCCCAAATTCAAACCACCTACTCTCCCGTCAACGACAAGCATGAAGCATCCGGCCAGAAATTGAGAGACATGGCTGCAAATCGACGGGTAGACCTTCTAATCGCGAGCCAAGATGTTGCAAATTGCCCAAGAACCACAAAATGGCAACCCCAATAAGCCTAATATTGCGACCTCGAGGAGCCTAAACACGCAACCTTCAGTGAATCCGCATTGTGAAGCTTTGAAATGGGAGGGAGGCGACTGCAGGGTCTTCGAAATTGGGTTCACTGATTTAAACTACTGAATTCAAATGGCAATTTTTTTATGATGGGTGTTATCCGTGAGCAGACTGAAGCTAAGGCTGATCTTTTACCAGTGAATGAATACAGAATAAGATCAAGAACTTGGAGGCAGGAGAGGTTCCATCACAACCACTTTTGGTAGATTGACCTTTGAAACTGGCTTGTAAAGAGATGGATTCAACATGCTTACAACAATGGAAGACCCAATAACCAGTTGCAGTGGTGGTTGGCATTGTTCCAATCAACAAGCAATGCTAGATGGATCTTTTGATTTTGTTTGTGAATGCTTTCGATTTTCTGGGTGTGAAGGAAATGTAGCCAATATTGCACCAAGTATCGGGCTCAATCGACACCACAATATGAAAACCCAATCCTAAACCCCTTTGCCAAACGGTTGCTTCAAAGTGTTCAAACCACAAAGGAACTTCGGATGAAAGAATGGTATAGCCAACAATCAGTCTCACAAAACCGAAACCTAGGAGGGAGAATAAACATAGTAGCACACAAGCTGCAAGAATGGCAGAGAAGCACAAAGCCAAGAGGTCACGCCACCCTTCTCTCTCTCACGGCTAATCTCTTTCTTTCACACACAAATAGTAACGGGTAGCTAGCCTATATATAAGTTAGGTATAGGACTTTAGGGTTTTGGTCCAACAAGAATAACAGGGCCCAATAGTAGACAGTAGAGTGGGCTATCAACAACTAGAAGCCATCCAAGTTTGGGTTGGGCCATGAGCAGCACTAATTAATTAGGCTGCTACAAATGGCCCAACAGGGTTATGGGATTAGTTTACCAAATTGTGGTGTCGATTATATAATCAGTCAATTGGCCGATGCCGACTGAATCAAATAATGTGACTTTCATCATCGCTCAGGGAGGTCGTTTGACAACAAATTGCCTAACACTGAGCCTGTGCAGCAATGCCCTCACAACTATTTAAGCAGATTTACTTACTTTAATCTATTGAATTCAAATGTGTTCTTTCAGAGGGGGGAATTGGGTTCACTGATTTCAATTTAGAAGATGGGTTATGAGTTTAATTTATGATTTTTGTTTTTTAACTTTTTTTGTAAGCCTAAAAAGTTGCTTGCGATTTTACACTTCACTAGCACTTATATGATTTAGCATAAATCACTTACACAAATGGCCATGTCATGTGCTTCGTCAGCTACATCATCGTTACCATGGGCGAATTCAGCATTTTGGTTCAGCTAGGGCATAGACCGTTGACCAGTGATCGATAACCGTTCCTAATTTCCTAAATCCCTAAATTCCCAAATCACAATTCACAAATCAATTCAAAATTATGAGCATCTTCACCATTAATTTCTTTCACTTATCCCTAATTTCCTAAAAGGCTAAAACTTTAAATTCACAAATCACAATTCACAAATCACAACACACAAATATAGACAGCATAACTGCAGTGACAACAGGCAACAGCACTAGCACTAGCACTAGCACTAGCAAGCCAAGTAGAAAATAGGAAATATGCAAATAGAAATAGCATGGCAAGATTTTTGATATAATACCTGTAAGAATGTAGACTCGAGGAAGGCTCCAAACTCTAGCAGGCAACGGACCAGCCTCCAGTCCAGCTATTGTACCACATGTCTCGACTCTTGGCATCGATGGTGAGAAAAAATGGAATTTGTTTGCTCTCAGTGACTCAGTCGACTCGTCGGTCTCCTTCCTCACCAAAATAAATTGGATTTGGTTTTGTAATTGTTGTGGGCTGTGGGGCTAAGTGCCAATGGTAAATTGGTATTGAACTTTCTATTTGATTAGGTAGGATTGGGCTCATTAATTGGGCCTTATTTTTTTAAATAAGGCCCATACAACTAAAACCAGAGGAAAGGAAGTAAAACCAGAAAAACTTACAGGTAGACCCGACAGCTTCTTCTTCTTCTTCCTCTCGATGGACGGTGAGTCGGCTGAAGCTTCAGACGGACCAAGCACGGGCGACTGCGGGGACTGACCAGGTGCTGGGTCCGCCCCCGATTGTTACAGTTAAGTTATTAAAAAATGCTGTTTGTACAAAATTCTTTGACAAAGTTTGCTGACAAAGTGAGGTGTAAGGTGAAGATGAAATAAGTTTGGACGGTTGTGATTATCATCGAAAAATGGGCGCTAAAATGGAGGTGAGGGCTGGGAAAAAATTTAGAATAGCCGAAAAAATTCTCTCTCTCCCACAAACATTTTCTCTCTCCCCATTTTCCCCGAATCAATTCTCCAAACCGTAAACTTCATCACTAATTGAAATTGCACAAAATCATAACCCATTTTGGCGGATTATGCGGCATACACAGAGGCTAAAATTAGATGGCAAGTGAGGGATTTCTTCCACTCCAACCATGTTCTCCATCTCCAGAACCAGGTCGTTGCAAATGACTGTAAGAATGTGTGGTTTTAGGGCGAAATCTACCTCCGTCCGAGATTGGAGTTGTTTTTAGGAGCTATTAATTACTTTCTGCAAATATTAGGAGACTTGATTAATATAGTAGTTTAAATGAAACATAAGACACCAGAATTGCATGATAAACACATCGTTCACTAAATATACTGTTAGAATATAGTAGCTTTAAGAATTTAGCTCTTGAATTGAGAGAGCCCAGTTGCCATTTTTGCAACGAGAAAAATCTGGAAGCAAGAATTTGAAGTGGGCAGACAGGTTTCTGTCTCAATTATGTGAGTGGGAAAATGTAGTGCCATTTTTGTGGATTAATTTTATTGATGAACTGAACTTTGTACTTAGTGTTAATATAATTACTAAACTTCAATTTTGTTTCAGAATCCTGACAAGTTTACAAATTATTTCATTTAGACACCAACTCACAAGTACACATAGTTTCTATTTTATTTTCTGCCTTGAGGAACTCTAATAAGAAGAATCTGTGAGTATCACTTTAGTTACTCATATATTATGAGATTTATCCTGGTGATGTTCACAATGCTGGGAAATTCTATGAATACATGAGCAATGTAAACTAGTTTAGTTCTGTACAATGGAACTCATCCGGGTGTGTTATTTGGGCTACTGAGAGGGGTATAATGCCTTTCCTACCCACCAAAAGTGTTTATGAACATTTTATATTACTTACTAAGGATATTAATAATCATCAGATTCAGATTATGTGTAAATTTCTTCATTAAGGATGCTAAATCCAATTAACAGGGCAATAGAATTCCTTTAAATATATCTAAGAAACTAGTATATTTTTATTTCAGATATGATATGAGGTGACCATGATGTATAATTGAAAAATAGTCAGCATTATGTGAATGGCTGTGCGAATGGTGGGAATGGCTTTGGAGAGGAGTTGGTGTCTTATTTGTCACTTACCATTGTCACATTGTGCGAATGACTTTGCTCATGGAATGCTTGTAAAAATGGGGAAATAATTCTCAGTGCTATTTTTAATACATAGAATTCTAATATGTAGATGATAAGCTTCAACTGGGCAATCTAGCTCTGTGATGTATATGGATTTCAACTATGCTTTGTATATGAAAAATGGTTTTCAAGGAACGTGTATGAGGCACTCTATTTTGCTTCTTTTAGATGGAATTGGCAATAATAAGTTGCTTTAGGTGTGTTTTATTGCATTCACTAGTGAAACATAACCCAGGTTGGCTTTCATGCTTGCTTTCTGGTGGTATTATTTTACAAATTCTCCTAATGAAAGCGGATTGAATTTGTCGGAAGTAGGGATTCATTACAACTTTAGGACTGAATATGTTCTTTTGGTTAAGGTAATTTTAATTTTCCCCGATGGACTGTCACAT
Organism: Fraxinus baroniana; assembly: GCA_903798355.1. Lineage (NCBI taxonomy): Eukaryota > Viridiplantae > Streptophyta > Magnoliopsida > Lamiales > Oleaceae > Fraxinus > Fraxinus baroniana. The sequence goes on along the minus strand of CAIGRO010042320.1, from coordinate 107 downwards.
TCACGTTCATAGAAATTAGGAGTTCTTCGTTATGTAGCCGAAATTGAGTTTCGAACCTTCGCGCAATTGTTGGAAAAATGGTTTTTTGTTTAGTGAAATGGGTCAAC
>CAIGRO010042281.1:659-21725 GCA_903798355.1 Fraxinus baroniana | reverse complement strand
GTCTTCCTCAAGGATGGGTCATAACGTTTGCAGCCTTTTTGAGTGGCTGAGTATCCAATGAATACACATTTAACCGCACGAGGGTCTAGTTTGTTTCGATTGTGAAGGTGAATATGAACAAATGCAGTACAGCCGAACACCCTGAGAGGTAAAGTAGAGTATAGACGTGAGATAGGGAAACACTTATGAAATTTTGGAGGGGTGATTCAAAGCCAAGTATGCGGCTGGGCATTCTGTTGATGAGGTAGGTAGATGTTAGGATGGCATCTCCCCAGTACTGTGTAGGCATGTTTGTGGTGAACAGTAAGGCATGAGCAACTTTAAGAAGATGTCTATTTTTGCGTTCGACAATCCCATTTTGTTGAGGAGTGTTGACGCACGAACTTTGATGAACAATACCATGTTTTTGTAGGTAGTCGTGTAAGATGGTGTTGAAATATTCGTTGCCATTGTCTGTGCGGAGGATTTGAATTTGAGTTTGGAATTGAGTTTGGATCATTGAGTGAAAGTTGGTGAATACTAAGCGAACATCAATTTTGTCTTTTAACATATAAACCCAACAGACCCAAGTATGCTGGCGTTTTGCTAGTTCACAAATCTCACATTGAAAATCAAAGGAAGTTTTATTCGAAAAAATAGACGGAAGTACATGTCTTAAATATTGCATATTGGGATGACCCATTCGATAATGCTACAGTAAAACTTTACTATCCCTAGAGATATAAGCAGAATCACAAATCGCAATTTGACTAGGCTTACTCATATCAGCTTCATCAAAGTAGTAAAGCCCCTCAAACTCTTTAGCACTGCCAATCATCTTCTCCGATGAAAGGTCCTGAAAAACACAGTGAGATGGAAAAAATTTAGCTGAGCAATTTGAGGTTTTTGTTAACTGACTAATAGATAACAGATTACAAGACAAATTTGGAACATGAAGTACTGAGTTTAGGGTTATCGAATCAGATATTTTTATACTCCCTTTTCCTGCAACAGCTGAAAGAGAACCATCTGCAATTTTGACCTTAACATTGCCGGCACAAGTCGTATATGAGGTGAAAGATGATGAGATTTCGTCATGTGGTCAGACGCACCTGAATCAATAATCCAAGGAATATTGTGTTTTGAAGAGGTGATCAATGCTCTTAAGTGGTTACCTTTGTGTGCTAGTGAGCTTGATGGGTCGTGTTTGGAAGGTTGACTCGAAGTTTGAAGACTGGAAAAAATTTGGTAAAATTGTTCCAATTGTTCAGGATTAAATGCATGCCCTGCAGTAGAATTACTTTCTTTGGAATTGTCAGTAGAACTAATTGATGCCTAATAGCCTCGATTTCTTAGATTTTGCCTTGGCTTCTAGTCAGTGGGTTTTCCGTGTAGATCCCAACAAGTATCTTTTTTGTGCCCGGGTTTGCGGCAATGTTCACACCATGACCGTCCCCTAATGGGCCCTTGGATGCCGGCCGGTTCATTGGGTCTATTATAAGTCTTGTCAGCCATACATTCTTCACATTAAAATTTGGCCCATTTACAGCACCAACCCTATTTTTCATAAAAACCGGCACATTAGGCCCATTCACCGCCGCAGCTCCATTAGTTGTTCTCCCAATTCGATTAAGCCCAGGTCCAAGCCGTCTAGACACCATCGCCGATTCCACTGTGCATCCATCTTCGCCGGTCTTCATCATGATTTTCCGGCGATTTTCTTCCCTTCGTACCTCTGCAAAAACCTCTCGTGTAGTGGAGAGTGGTCGTAGGCTCAATATTCGCCCCCTGACGTTGTCCAAATCGCGTTTAAGCCCGGCCAGAAATTCAAACACCCGTTCGTTTTCCACTATTTTCTTGCACCGTACACTGTCGCCCGAGCATTCCCATTCTTCCTCGAGGCTGAGATCAAGTTCTTGCTACATATTTGTCATCTCCAAGTAATAATCCGTCACTTCTCTTTCCCCTTATTTGGTTTGCCACAATTGGGTATTCAACTCGAAGATCAATGATGCGTTTCCTCCATCTGATAATGTCTCCTTTACTGCGTCCCAGGCTTCTTTAGCTGTAGACAAAAATAGGTAAGTTTTACCTATTGACGGGTTCGTGGAATTTACGAGCCAGGCGGTTATCAAGGAATTTTTCGATTTCCATTTTTGAAGAAGCGCCGTATCTGTTGATTTCTTAGTGTCACCGGTGAGGTAACCCATCTTCCCTTTTCCTCCGATTATCAATTTGATGGATTGGGCCCATTCTCGAAAGTTTTTTCCGTTCAACTTCTCGACAGTGAGTTGAAAGGAACTATTTTCGATGTTATTGGAGCCCATGGATGAGATAATCTCTGCCTCACTTGGAAGAGATTCAAAGGTTGTCTATTCCTTACTATTGGTAGGAATTTCTGTCATGGATTACTAGGTTAGGAAGAACCTTGCTCTGATACCATGAAGAGGATAATGAAACACACGAATTCTGTGTGTCTTAATTTATTTACATCCTTTTATGAATATATATATACAACCAAGGGTTAAAGTTGAAGAGGATAATGAAACACACGAATCATGTGTCTTAATTTATTTACATCCTTGGAAGAATATATATACAACCAAGGGTTAAAGTTTAAAGGGAAAAACAATCTCCTAAATAAGGTAAAAATAAATATCCTACTTAACTAAGGAAACAATTAAATATAGTGCTAAAATTACTCTCAAACAATCCCTAATCACACCCAATCATTTAGATTTCCACAAAAACAGTTATTGTGTGGATTGCGTTGTTCTAAAAACAAAGTCAAGAAAAGAAATGTAGAAAATTGTCATAATAGATAGACCACGTCTTACAGTAATGCAAAAGAAATCTCCCGGTGTATTCATCTGAAATTTAGATTCACCAGTTCGCTTTAGCAATCAATTCCCGTTGCTAGTAATTGCATTTACAAGATGAATTGTCTATAGATTGTCAGATGCGAGCATGCATACAATTATCATATTGCTTTATTACCAAAAAATTTGGGCGCTACGAAAAGAAAAAATTAGTACAAACCCATTTGGTGTTTTGTGATAGGGTGACATATACAAGGTGAGACCATGTGAAATGGGTGGTCAATACTAGTCATGCACTCACTCGAAGAGATCATTACACAAAAGGGATGACATGAAAAAGTTTAGGAGAAGGCTCGCAGTATTCTAGACCCATCAGTATGTCGCCCATGCTGCAGGTATATCCTGGCCACCACTACTTCATGATAATGCTACTCATTGTTTTTGTTGATTAAAGAATCCTCTCAAAAGTCTGTTTATATTAGTCAAAGAATGCACAAGAATGAAAGTGATATGATCCAGGAGACGAGCCCGGGACGAGATCCTTTGATTGTCGAAGGAGGTCCGATGACACGTTCGAGGGTAAAGCGGGTTAAAAAGGCCATGTGATTACTTGCTCAAGCTATGGTGGACGATACTTTGACCGGGGCAAGCCAAACGTCAAGTTCCATGTTGGGTTGGGGGCGGAAGTCTAATGGATCACGTTGATCGAGACAGAGAAAGAGGAGACTCAAATTCATAACTATGCGACCGCATAGTTATTTCAGCCATGCGGTCGCATAGCAACCTACCGAAACTCGAGGGGCCAAAATTGGGCTTCCATGCGACCGCACCAAAATGTACCATGCGACCGCATGGTTGAAAAGGGTGGAGAAATTCCCTTTTTCCACAAATTTTTCTTGTTAGACTAGAATTCTATTTCTTTCCAACTTTACAATATTTTGTAACCTAATTACGTTTTTACAAGGTTTTCTAGCCATTAGTATAAATAGGGTTTCATTATTCAATAGATGGACCTTTTGACATTTTGAAATTATTATACAATTAAGAGGCATTGTGCTTTCAACCATTGTTCTTTATTGAACACCGTGAACTTATCAAGTTAATTCTTGTGACATTCAACATTGGGTGTGGATCAACTTGTTGTGCCAATCCAATGCAAATGGAAAGACAGGTTTTTATTGTCCAACTCTGTCATAACTACTAGCTTCAAAAATAATTCATCTGTCATAGCTAACAAAGTACAATCTTCGCTAACTAATAAAAAACATTTATCTATGAATAATCCATACAAGTAATAAACTAAAGCATGGTCTAAAAAAATAATTTAGTAATTTCAGATTTTAATTAATAAAACCATATATTCTCCAATTGATTCCAGAGAAACTCTAGTTCATAAATGAATCAAAATAATCCCTAATTCATCCATAGTTGAGCTAAATAATTAAAACACATGCTACAGGTGTACAAATTCGAAGCACAATTACTTGATAAACAATCAAAAAATACTTTCTCAGCACATGTTTAACTTTAAAATATAACCTTTTCGAACTTAAACATGCAATACGGATAATTACTAGAAGTAAATGTAGTGTCCGAAGAATGCAAATTTTAAAAACAAACCCTGTCAAGGAATCGAGGGTCAAAATCAGTGGACAGAGCTCCATTCACTTTGGCATCAAATTCTGACCGAACCCTAATTTTTTTCATCAAATAACTTGGTCTCAAACGGGGACGAGAGGCATGAACTATAACTTGAAGCGAAGAAGCATTTGAGAAGCTTGGTGAGCTAAAATTACAGATTTTGGAGGATAAATAATGAGGTTTTGGAGGGAAAATTAAATGCATATTTTTTATAATTACTCAAAAAAAAATTGAAATATTTAGAGAGAGGAAGTGCAGTAGAACAAGTGTGTGTGGATTTTGGAAGCTAGCAAGAGAAGTGAAATAGAAAGGAAGGAGGACGAATGGCGTGCGGATGATTCATTTCTGATATTTTGGATAGGCCCAATTTCCAAAAAAAGGGGAGGCCCAATTGGTAACAAAACTGGGGAGGCCCAATTGAGATAAGAGCCCATTTATGGCCCAATTTAAAACTTTTGGTAGGGATCAAACAGAACACGGAAAGTGTGGGGTAGTAGATATCGGTTTAATAAATTAAAAAATTGCACATTTAGCTCTTAACTTTTAGTCCTCTTGCATTTTTCGTCTCCTCTTTTGAAATCGAACTTTTCAATCCCCAAAGTTCATTCTCGTTCGCATAATGATGCATCCATGTTCAAGCTAAACATAATTGATCATACAACTATAATTGATTCACCACATGACAGTATGACACACTTATTATAAGATAAGATTAGTCGTCTTGCATCTATTATATATGTCTAACAATTCAATGGATAGTCATTTTTGTGTGTGTGTGTGTGTGTGTGTGTGTGTGTTTTTATCAAACTTGGTGTTAATATCGTACGTAAGAGGGCGTAGTATGGATTTTTTGTGGGGCAAACTTTTGTGGCCAATGTTAAAATTGCATATTCAGTACCCTACATTTCATGCAATGAAGCTTTTTGCTCTCAACCTTCGAAATTGTGCTTTTCAACCACATTATGTCACATGGAAAGCATATGGTCGATTTTTAAGGAATAGAATTATCTTCAACATATATCGAAATTCAATTTAAATTTGATTTAAACCAGCATATATCAAGATCCAGTAATGATCACTCTATTTTTCACTTGTCTAACTACTTTATTCTTTCTTGAAAATTTTCCCTAAATACCATGTAATAGATATTCAAACTAATATGCAGGAATAAGAGGATCATTTAGAGACCAGAAGTTTGTTTGACGTGATTTTTAAAAAGTCAAAAGACAATTCTAAAACTAAAAAATTACTTTTAAAACATATATAAATAATTTTCTGAAAATACTTTGTCTGTTTGAAAGACCTTTAGAGGGAGTTGACATAAAGTAATTTCTTCAAAAATCTCTTCCACGAAATATAAGTCCTGCCTAACATGCACAAACTCTTGAAAAAAAAATCCAAAATTTTCAACAATCATGCATGAAAACGGAAAATATCTCCCTAAATACCATGTAATAGATATTCAAACTAATATGTAGGAATAAGAGGATAGGAGTTTGTTTGACGTGATTTTTAAAAAGTCAAAAGACAATTCTAAAACTAAAAAGTTACTTTTAAAACATGCATGAATAATTTTCTGAAAACACTTTGTCTGATTGGAAGACCTTTAAAGGGGGCTAACAAAAAGTAATTTCTTCAAAAATATCTTCCACGAAAATATAAGTCCCGCCTACCATGCACAAACTCTTGAAAAAAAAATCCAAAATTTTCAACAATCGTGCATGAAAACGGAAAATTTAGACAAATTATAGAGTCTTACCAATCTTGCTTACAATAAGAGGAAAATGTTGTCTAGCGCCCCAATTATTAAGGGAGTTTGGTAATATGTTCCTTTCGAGAATCACTTATACTAAAGGATTAGACTTTTTGGCTGTTCAACCCAACCTAACTCTGATACTTTTATCCTCTTTATATGCACTATGCGTTCACTTTATTCACATAACAACAATAAAAATAATGTTAATGTCCCTATTGTTTGGTTGAACTTGGAATAATATAGTGCCCCTCGTGTGAAACTGAAAATGACACTAAAATTTGTTTAGTCGACTACAAGACAAGGTTATGTTACTTGTACAAACAATCACGGCGCGAAAAAATAAATTAATTCACCGAAATAAACTTAGTTTTTAGTACTAGTACATTAAGGACATGTTTAGTAGGATTTTTGAAAGGATTGTTCCATGTGAACAGAATAATTTACACAGAAATTTTACACCATCTCACATGTGTAGGGTCCATCAGAATAAAATATGAAAAAAAAAAAAAAAACCTCACCCCCACCCTGTATTGTGAGTGTCTATGAAATTACATACCTTCACCCCTTCTGTAAGTGTGGCACTGTCCTTTTTGAAAAACCAAAAATCGATTATGAGAATAATAAGCGTTTTTAACGTGTTTGAATAATTTTTTAGATATGTTTTGTCTATTAAAAAAAATCGATCTAAAGAATATGTTCTATGAGAAGTAGAAATCCTACCAAAGGGTTCTTATTTCCTTTAACGTTGAAAAGATGAAGAGATTTATGCGACGAACTTCAAATTTATTAAAAATAGACCTTAAAATTGTTCTGGAAGATAAACAACAAAAAGTAAATATTTATTTAAAAAATTATTAAGTCAATGAATCTACGATGTGATTTTATAAGTATTTTTAATTTTTATTTTTATTTGCCCTTTATATAATAGTCTTCTAATTTTGCTGTTCAGTTAAGTAGATGAAAGCGATAGTCGTCGACATATAATAATGTAACACAGACGCGTTTCTTTTATTGTTGTGTAGTGTTTGGCTTTATTATATATATTTTTAATTACATATCCTTGACACTAGAGAAAAAAAAATGGCAAGTTGAAAAATGAATTATTTAATTTATATTCAAACTAAGTTAAGGGTGCGTTTGAGCCACATTATTTTGAAAGAATGTATTCTGTAATAGTGGATTGATGGAGAATGTGTGGTTGAAAATGAAGGAAAAATTGTTGATGTAATGTAAAATATTATTTTATTGAACANTTGAGCCACATTATTTTGAAATAATGGATTGATGGAAAATATGTGATTGAAAAAGAAAGAAAAGTTATTGATGTGATGGAAAATATTATTTTATTGAAAAATGTGTGGTTGAAAATGAGTAGAAAAATGAAAATGAAAATTTTAATATATACCAAACAGGGCCTTAATAAAAGTTTATGCTAGCTCTGACTATCAGTTTCATTGAAAATTAAAACAAGTTAAAATAACAAACCGGGTTGATTTCATATCGCCCATAGTATGCTAATACCTCGTAAGATATATTTACAGAATGATTTAATTATATTTAAAACAAGTCGCTACAAGAAAAATGGCTTTTTAGAATGACGTTTTGACAATTGTTCTAGTGATCGTTTATGACGACAATCTGCCGTGGTAAAAACTATTCTTTTATCTAGCGATTATTGAACTTACTCTCGTGATATAACGACAAATATTTAATTCATGTCTCGTGCTAAATCGTTAAGCAGCACTTGTTACATTTAGTCAATGTTTAATCCCCATTTATTAAAATTCATTTTAATCATATATTTAATGTAATTCACAACTTTTATTCAAATCTACTAAAAATATGAATTTTAGCAAAATCAAATCGGGGCTCAATTTTTTTTTGCACAATACTCACAATATATATGGAAATCAGAATTACACATTTTCTATGGAAATTATGAATATTCTGGCAGAAACTTGCTGACTTTTTTTTTTTCTGGGGACAATCTTTTTCAATAAAAGTAAGTAAAAATCTGCAACTTACCAATATATAGGGTACAGTTTTACATTGCTAAACTTAGAAAGACAAATCATATTATCTATTTACCTTAGTCTAATGTATTTAACAGTTTGCAATTTTCAGACAAAAACCAGGGTTGAACTTCTAGAAATCCCAGATCTGAAAAATCAATGGTAATTCCACATTGAAGGCTGCTGCAATCCAACTTCAGACATGTAACTCTCCGAACTTCCTTCCCCGATGCTCGGGGACCCGTTCGTGTTAGGGTTCGTCGTGTCTCTCGTGGAAACATGCTTCAAAACATCAGTCAACACTTTTTTGTCATAAGAAGTGTTTGAATTAATATGCACTCCAAGATGATCTGGAAAAGCTGGCATGATTTTTGTGCACAAATCTTGTTCCATGTGGGTGAGGTTTGAGAAAATAGGGTTTGGGGATAAAATGGAGAAGCAGGACACTTGCTCATCGATTTGATCAAAGGAGATGTAGGGTTCCATTAATGGTGGAAGAGTCCAAGAATTTGTCTTATGATTATGATCAAATTCATAATTAATGCTTCCCAATTCTTGTTTGGCACAAACTTCTGATTTGTTTTTGTTGAACACTTTGCATAACACCCAATCTACCTGCATAATCATACAATGCAATAAATAAAATAATTAATGTAATGATGGTGTCTCGATCTAGACATAATTCTTTAAGAAAATTATCCAAACATTTTCAAAAGTCATTCTGTCTTGTATAGAATTTTCGCCGTCTATAATTTTTTGACAAGTTGTGTGTGTGTGTGTGTGTGAGAGAGAGAGACAGAGAGACAGAGAGAGAGAGATTATGAAACTAATATGTAACAATTAGTCAAACTTAAACTATTAAGGAGTAAGGTAATTATAATTATTAACCTAATTAGTTTTTAACATGTGGGAGAAGGTAGATTATGGTTACCATACCATGATGGGAGAAATTAATTTTGGAGGGGCAAGGGGTCCTTCGAGGCGAAATTCGTGCATAACCCAACCTGTCTTTCTTCCTTTGGGTGCTCGACCCTCGTAGAATACCAAAGTCTTTCTCATCCCGACTAGGGTACTCTTTCGAAATACTGGCCTGTCCTTCCCAGTGGCCTTCCAATATCCAGAAGCTGTAGCTCGATTTGTTCGTAATCCAGTTGCATATTTTCTGTCACGTTGGCTATAGAAGTACCAATCCTTGCCTCCAACACAAGCTGCCCCTGTAAAATGAAATTAGAATTAGATGCAAATCTTAAAGTCAATATCCATTCATTAAAGTAGTTAGTTAAATGTGTAACTTTCATAAATGAGTGGGGACGGAAAAGTTGGCTCACATTTTACGATCCTATCTTTGAAAATTTGAATTCAATCCTAACTGATGAAGATTAATGGGAAAAAAAAAGGGATTTGATGATGTCAAATTTGATAGAGGAATGACGCCAGCAGGGTAATGATGACCTATAGGAAACAAACACGTAGACAACAGTTCAAAAAAGTTTGGGCCCACGAGGTGACTCACCCACGATAGCTGAGTGTGAGTCCAATAATTATGTATGGGCAAAATTGTCGAAATCTCCAATAGTCCAATTCATAATTGAGAGCCATTAATATGATGGGAGTTACAGGAATTGGGAAAATGATAGGCGGCAATTAAAATTCTGGAAGTTCAAGTTTTTCAACAAAATTTCAAGAAAAAAATAGGAACTAGGACCATGACTCTGACTGTGACTTCATATAATCGTAATAGGATCAAATTCAAAAGACGTTTTTAATAAATTGAATACATATGTGTAGATCACAAAAGAGACGTACGTGAGATATTTGTTTACTTTCATTTTCGATTTAACGTATTAAATATTTATTAACTGTACATACACGTGCGTGGTTGAGATTAGGTACACGGCGTCGATACGTGATATGACTTTTGATTTGAATCGAATATTTTCTCAAATGGCTGTGCTATCTTTTGGTTAGGACAAAGAATGTCAATTTCTTAAAAAAGGTGGATGAATGAGAATTTGCAAGAGATGGTTGAGAAATATTTAATTTTTATGTATAAGTGCTTACTTGGAAAAGTTTAAAAAGTTGAGGTCAAGATCAAAATCAACGATTAATTTTAACCACAAATTTCGTGAAATCCACAATTTTCATCAACTTTCAATCATACACGATTTCATCAACTTTTATCAAAAAAAAAAAAAATTCAAAATCCGTGGATCACATGCAGAGAACATAATCAAATATTAGTGTAGATTATTTTCAAGATAACTAGCTTCAGTTTATATATTTCTAGAAATTAAAGTGATAAATATTAAAGAAATAAAAATATTTTTTTTCCCTTTGAAAAGGTAGAATTATTTGCTTATTTATGACCAAAGTATAAAAAATCCATAGGCCTTAACTAATTTAATTAAGATCACAAATTTTGATCCATAAACCAACTCCAGGATGAATTTGTGGCTTCCTTTGAGTGGTGAAAAGACTTTTTATTATTTAGATTTTTCCAATTCGTGTTTTGAAAAGACTTCACCAATATGTAGTCTCGATCAACATCAAATACCATGCCATAGAAGAGCAAGCTGAACATGGACAACTTTTGACATACTTGACTCGATTCGTACTAGAATAGGATAATGAACAAATTTTAATTGCAATTTATAAATTTATAAGAACGAGTACGTAGAGTACTAACCGGAAATGTCCCAAGGTTCACACTTGTTGAGGTCGACTTCGATCAGAAGAGGAGGCTGGCCATGTACAGCAGCAGCGCTGCCACCACCACCACCACCTCCACCTCCTGTGGACACCCATTTCATCAAGTAATCACATATGAGTTCATCATCTCTTGGATGGAACCTAAAACCCGCCGGCAGCTTTGCCTCCACCATGCTCAAACTGCTCATTTTTTTTTCCTAGAGAGAGAGAGAGATTGAGAGAGAAGGTTGAGGTAGTTGAATACAAGAATAAAAGAAGATCCTTATGAGAAAGCCAAGTTTTTATATACATAAAAATATAATAAGAAAGTTTTATATTACAAAATACTACAGAAACAATTCGTCGTTTTTGAATAAATAATTGTAACTGCAAGTCAGCAACCAATTGGGAGAATTACAGCCCATATATTTAGGGAAAAAACAAAAAGCATTATGTAATTACATTGATGACATATTTGGACGGCTCGATATATTAGGCATAATTGAAATAAGAAAGAAAATTGAAATTTTATCTTTAATTGTCACATATGTAAAGTGCTTCCAAATCTAGGATAGAATTAAAAAGTTATTCCATAATAAAAAAAAAGAAAAAAAAAAGGAATTCGCATTCTTAGCAGGAGAACCGAGGACGGAGTCGAAGGAGACTTTGATCAAGAAAAATACCGCTATCGATCAGTTGAATACATTACGGTCAACTACTATAGTTCAGAGATCCTATAGAATATCTGCCATCAAATCACCTTCAAATAGTTGGCTTCTGATAAGTGCGTTTTACACACTTATTTTGATCACAAACATGGATAATTGTCAATAAATATGTGAATATGGTTTAATTCTGTGTAATTTGTATTTTGTAAGTTAAAAACGATGAACGTGGTGAAAATTCAGAAAAACAAGCGAAAAGGGACTAAAATGAAGCACAGACAAAGTTAGAGGACTCGAGTGCAAATATTAAAAAGTTATGCCGATCTCACGATGAAGATTTGAGAGTGTTAGACATCAATTGGATGAGGAAAGAAGCCAAATGGATGAAATATGGTCAAAATACTATCATATATCAACTTTCAGCCGAAAAAGTTATACTTCAAATTTTCAATCTTTGATTTGAGACCCATTTTTGGCATAGAATACTTTCGAATTTGGATATTTATATTTCTAGACGATTTGTAGCCCTTTGAGTAAGCATTCCAATTGGGCATCTTAATCGAATATCGAAAGAGAAATATATGATCAAAATACTAAAAACTGTTCAGTGGGAAAAAAAGTATAACAATGCGGCCACATGGTATAATTTTAAAGACCCAAAGAATTTTTGTCATCTTGTGTAATTTGTATTTTGTAGGTTAAAAACGATGAACGTGGTGAAAATTCAGAAAAACAAGCGAAAAATGACTAAAATGAAGCACAGACAAAGTTAGAGGACTCGAGTGCAAATATTAAAAAGTTATGACGATCTCACGATGAAGATTTGAGAGTGTTAGACATCAATTGGATGAGGAAAGAAGCCAAATGGATGAAATATGGTCAAAATACTATCATATATCAACTTTCAGCCAAAAAAGTTATACTTCAAATTTTCAATCTTTGATTTGAGACCCATTTTTGGTATAGAATACTTTCGAATTTGGATATTTATATTTCTAGACGATTTGTAGCCCTTTGAGTAAGCATTCCAATTGGGCATCTTAATCGAATATCGGAAGAGAAATATATGATCAAAATACTAAAAACTGTTCAGTGGGAAAAAAAGTATAACAATGCGGCCACATGGTATAATTTCAAAGACCCAAAGAATTTTTGTCATCAATCACCTTCAAAGAGTTGGCTTCCAACCGGTATCTAACATTTAATTAGTATATTTGAAGTATATAGTACTAGATAGGATAATCAAGTATATTTGCTTCTTCTTTTTTTAATAATTTATAGAATAGCATATATAGCAAACTTGTTGAACTAATCTCTCCTTTAACCTTTTTTCCGATTAAGCAGCTTATAGGTGAACAAATCATAATCGGGAGTGTCTTCATCATATAATTACATTCCATTACGCTACCACCAAAGTTTTTTGTACTCGTGCGCACAAAAAAGTGGTTTTACTTGTCGGCTTACTCGACAAGGTTTTTGAAAAGTCAAAAGCCATTTAATTAAGAATAATTTTCTGAAAATATTTTATATGTTCAAAGGGTTTTTATAAGAACATGGCATAGGAGCTTTTCTACGAGAAGTAAAAGTCCTGCCAAACAAGCCTTCAAATTTCTAAAATCATTGTATAATATGTAAGTAACCCCGTTCATTTTTTTAATAATTTAAACTTTTTAGATATATGATTTAAAAACATTCTATTACCAAAAGCAAAATCTCGTATTAGGGTATTCATTATTTAATGACCTCATAACAAAAATTGACTGGAATAATCGAACTATAGTTTGTCCAATGTAAGTTCTAATTATAAATGATTAGTTGTTTTTTTTTTAAAATGTAAGAGTTAGGATATTTTGATTTCATCTATCATAACTGAAAATGAAACATGTATTATCTTTCAAAATACTGAGACAAATACAAAAGTTTGTTTTGGCCGATATTCTTTAATTTATGGAAGTTTAGTGAGCCATTTCTCTTTACTACGACGACGACGTTTCGAGTTGTCTTGTCCTAAACAGTCACAATATTCATATCCAAATATCCCAGCCACTCAAAAATACATCCAAGAATTTACAACTGTATACAAGGACAAAATGTAATCAAAGGACAAAGATGGACACGCGTACCCCTCCAATGAGCTGCTTGTTTGCTTGTAAACTTGTTGCTCCCTTGTGGTCTAAATTTTAGGAACGAGAATCGGATAGGTAAGTTTGTTGTCGACGGTAGAGATTATCAGTAGGATCCGCTTAGGGGCGTTTGATTCAACCCGAATTTCCTGCTCAGGGTTTGATCGATTATATTTTTGAATAATTGTAGCGAAAGTTCCAAACTTTAGAAACATTAGCAGACTTTTCCCAAATATTTTATTTGTTACAGTCGTCCTCCCTAACATTTCCAACCATTGTATGTGAAGCTCTTTTGGAGGGTTTCCATCATTTTTTCCATTAGTTGACCCAGAAAAATTAATTTTTACCATATTTTTAATCAATTAAAAGGGGGCAAAATGGTCAACTTCTATTAAAATAATTAAATAAATGGATAATTGAATAAAAAATTTTAAAAAGGAAAAGAAAAAGAAAAAGAAAAAGAAAAGAATCGCTGAAAAGAAAAGAAAAGAAAAAGAACCACAACGACATCCTCCTCTGTGCCACCATCACCACTATAGTAAATCGCCACCATCACAATCAAACCCAATATCTATTTAGTGCACTGGGTATGTATGAATGTGAAGCGAATTTCATTTGAAGAAGTGGAATGTGTATCTATTTGAAGAAGTGCACTGGATATCTATTTAGGTCAAATTTGGGAAGACACATATGTTCATTGGACGCACCATGAAGAGTCGGTGCTTGAGATCATGGATCGCACCACTGGTTCCGAAAAAGCCATCTGAAAGTTGCGTAGTGATTGTATTTGAAGATGTAGTTTGCTGGTTTTGTTTCTGTGCGTTTAAGGATGATTGATGACCATGGACAGGGGCGTTTTGATGTGTATAATTGCCTGGAATGTTGGGCATGACATGGGTGTTGTCGAAATTGAAGATTTCGATCATTTTAGGGACTTGAGTAGGCTGTTTCGACTCAATTTTTTGCCAGCTCATGTGGGTTCGAGGTAGGTGTTGGAAGGAAGTTGTAGAGGGTGATGAGGACTTTCTAATGGTATGTATGCCCGACAGTTTGGGTGGTGGTTGGCCGGAGTTGAAGGTGCAGATAATGTGGAGGTGGGGGTGCGAGAATTAGAGATTTCGACCGTTTTTGGGGACTTGAGCATGCTGTTTTGGCTCAATTTTTCAGAAAGTTTAGGTGGGTTCGAGGTAGGGCGTTGGGTGCAAGTTGTAGAGGGTGATGAGGGCTTTCTAGTGGTATTTATGCTCGGCTGTTGGGTGGTGGTTGGGTGGGGTTGAAGGTGAAGATGGGCGTGGGGGTGGGGTGGCATATTTTCTTTTTCTCTTTTTTTTTTCCTTTTTAAAATTATTTATTCAATTATTTTAATAGATATTTAACATTTTGCCTCATTTTAAGTGATTAAAAATATAGTCAAAATTATTTTTTGGAGTCAACTCATGGAAAAATGGGTGGAAACCATCCAAAACGGCATAACATGTAATGATTGGAAATGTTAAGGGTGACGACTGCAATAAATCAAAGATTTGAAAAAAAATCTTTTAATATTTCAAAATTTTAGAACTTTTGCTGCAATTATCCATTATATTTTTGTTGGTTGGCTGTGGCTATCACACTTCTCATTGTCATGGAAGGAACTTATTGTTTTGTTTTATTTGATTGGTTATGCTCACTTTGAAATCATTAAATCTGAGAAATTATGAAGATTCGAATAACTTCTAGGCTTGATCATTATTCTAAAACTTGCTCTGTGAACCTTTCCCTTGTATATTTGCTAGTATAAATACTACTCCTATTTGATGGGATTAAAATCAAATTTTTAGTAAATTTTTTAAAAAATAAAAAGTAGATGAAATATGTAGTTAAAAATTTGTGAGTCTTATGAAATATTTGGTTAAAAGTAAGTGTTGACTTTGACTTATATTTTAATTTTAATTTTTATCAAACAGTGACACAATATCAAGAAAAAGGATCACCTTTGATGACAAATTTTTTTACGTCGGAAACTTTTTCGATGACCATTTGTTGACGAAACTGGCAAAATTTGTAGCAGTTACAAATGGAAATTTTTATAGTGACAACTATCATAATAATACATTTACACCAAGTTGTAATTATGTCAACCTCCTCAGTCTTCATTTACAATGTCAAATTATGACTTTGTCAACTAAATTTCCATTAAACAAAGATGAGCAAGTACCAAATTGATTATTATTTTATATTTGTGGATTTGTCCTTTACTATGAAGAATCTGAGATCAAGTCAGCATTATTAGGTAAGGATAAGGATTAATCCGAGAAACAATAGAATTTGTTTCCGTCATCTCAGCATTCTATCAAGTGGTGGTGGGCATGGGCATGGGTCCGATTAGGTAAAATTCCAATGCGAAACTCGAATCGACCAATCCATGAAACCAATCCAAATTTACGCGAGTTGGTTTCGGTTATTGGTTTCACGTAGGGGTGGACATGAGTTGTGTTGGGTCGATTTTTGTCTCAACCCAAACTCAATCTAAAATGACTAATTTGATCAAAATTTAACCCAACACAATTCGTGTAAAGGCTGAAATCCAACACAATCAAATATCGATCGGATTGTGTTGGTCGGTTTGGGACAATTTGTTAACAAAGATCAAAGTCATCTAATTTTATATTATACTAAATTCGAATAGACAAATTAAATAGTAAATAAATAAAATTATCTATTATCTTATTCAATCCTCGTTAGCATAGTCTACAAAGAACGAAGTACAATTTATTTCTTTTCTTTTTTAAGTAGTCGGGTCGGGTTTGATGAGTTTATTCGATTTCATGGGTTAACCCATAACCCCAACTCAACCCACCTATACAGCCAAAAAATCGAACCTACTTTAAAAAAAAAAAAAAAAAGACCCAAACCGGTGCATTGGTTTGATTTTGACGATTTTGAAGGGTTCGATCGGGTTTTGCCTACCCCTAGTTTCACTGTCACGGTATTTTATCAGATGAAAAGTCAATTTCAATTAGAAAAACGTGCAAGAAAAACGAATTAAAAATTTCTTATTGAATTAATTTTACGTACCATTCATGCACTAATCACCTTATTGAACAAAATGAAAACACCACCTTAATCCCATTAATTGTGCCCAGTTTTATATATAATGACTTATTTATGGTTTCGTGGTATTCAACTTTTTTACTTTGGGTAAATCACAACGTAATTTTTTTTCTGTAATTTCTTACAAGTTTTTGCCAATTTCTTAGCAATTAAAACCGTATTTGTTGGAGCCAGGAGGTTACACGGGATCAAATACAGCCCAATAAGTTTCTAAACTGGGCCAGTGCAACCACAGAATCTATAGGCCCAACAATTTCCTGTAGAGGCCCATTAGTTCCGAGGGGTTTCTGGACATCAAAGTTTGAACATGGCTTGAATTTAGTGGGCTTCTGTCTGGACCACTCTTCTGGGCATGTCCACAAATTAATTTCAATTTATGCAGCCCAACATACTGGCAAAGGCCGAATTGTGTAATATAAGGTCTAAACTAGCAAAGCAAGAAGTAGACGATTGGAAAAGTTTCACTTAAAGCCCTTGTTTGGTACATATTAATTTTTATTTTCATTCTTCTACTCATTTTTAACCACACGTTCTTTAAATCAGCCATCAGATCAATTTGTTGTAACTCCATCACGAAGAGGTTGAAGGATGTTTGTTTTATTACTTATTCCATTTAGTCATTGCTTGACGATCATTATTTCAAAATTATTTATTCTACATACTCGTTTCCAATCACACATTTACAAAATAAAATATTTTGTATTTTAAATTCAATTTTTTTTTCTACTTTTTTAACCATATATTCTCCAAAAATTCACTATTCTAAATTTTATGTTTACCAAATAATGGCTATCAAATAGGGCTTTAATTTTTTTCTTGGCATTGAGAGGTAGTATTATTCAAAAATTAATTCATTTTGGTCATGCTAATCTTCACTTTAGGCATTCCGGGAATAGTTGGAATGGTCGGTTGGCGAAGGATAGTCGGAATTGTAGGCGACAATGGTGGCACCACCGGCTTCAGATGACTTGGGATGGTGGGAATCAAACGCATTGGGAATGATGGTATTGCCGGAGACGTGCAGCCTGTCTTTCCGTGCTTATTGCAGCCATGACTTCACTGAAGAAAATGCTAGTGCAAATGCTTCTAGACACAGTTGCCTGAAATCAATGCTTCTTCGAATTGGGATATTACGAGAAACATAGGATGTTATTGGAAAACAAATGGTGGATTTGGGAGTTCAATTAGTAGTGACTAGACCACAATTTTTTCTGCATTACTGTCGACTATGCTGGTAATATTGCAAGATCGAAGTCTATTGTTATCCAATAAGGAGGCGCAAGATTATAATTTCATAAAATTATACAACGTTAAATTTAAGAAAAGACCGTGTGAACGACATTATACCATTTCGTTCTTTTAAGATTAGAACAACTAATATACCGTACATCATGCATTACTGTTGAATTTTAGAGGAAGAAGACAATGAATAGTTGTGTTTTATTGATGTTGTGTGTATCACAAATTGATACAGTAGATGTATATATAGGAGAAATCAACTCACGGTTGTATTTTGTACAATCTAAAAATGATAAAAGTAGGAAAGCCCCTTTCTCTGAACCTATCTGCCTTTTTTTGTAAAATGGCTACTGATGGACTGCGTCTGATGGACTGGTCCCTCAACGGCTCTATTCTTTTATTTTCTGGTTTCTTTCTTGTTTCTCAACAATTACTCTCATAAATCAAGATTTGGAATTAAAATAGGAAATCTCTAATCAAATTAAAGCCAATTTGGCCGAGGGTCGTTATGTTTATACAAGTCGCATACGGTGGATGAGTCACTTGGATTCCGTCCTGTTTTTTCTTATCTAATGTGATGAGGGATAACAATATAATAGATGTCAACTGAATTGCCGTTCTTGATCTTGTAACTCACATCACATCTCTATTTTTTAACCATTCCACCGTGGACTGAATAATCTGAGGTTGTCTCCAATTTTCTTCGCCAGGTATTCAAATGAGAAAATAGAAGCTAGAATCTTGGAAGAACCAGCAGAAGCTAATATTAATACAGCACCAAAAGGTCCACACGAGGTAAGCAGCGACTCACTGATGAAGTTTATCGGATTTCTGGGTGCCGACTATATGATATCTATCTACACCATTTCCCTCTAGAAGGAGTGGATAAATAGAAAACCAGAGGCAGGAGCAGGATGAATTGACAAAGTAGAGATGTCCAAATACTTGATTGAAGAGAATGAGACCTCCTTCTTCAAGGCGGGCCTGGGCACCGGAAATGAAATGACCGAGGAGACCGACTACTAATCAATCTTTCACCTTTTCATCCCAAGTTACAATCTTTACTATGTATAGTCTTGTTCATAATAACAGAGAGTGGTGATACTATTCTCTATAGGAACACAAGTTAGCAGTGTTTTTGAACTTGATTTATATGGAATCGCTCTTTATATGTCTTATCTTATGTCATATTTTGTATGTCGGATTGGATTAAACTGGACACGAGGACATTGAGAAGAGACAACATCGTTCTTTAGTTCTTATAAACTCATTTTCTTCTTGTTGAAGTGTAGCCAATTGGGCACTAAAGAATGGTGAGATAAAATGAAATGGAGAAACAAATTTGAACAAATAAAATTTCAAGATTTACAGGATGTAGAGCTAATATTCGAACATGTTTGATAGACAATACTTGATTTTTGCGATGGCACCTGTTATACCAAAGACATCTTAGAGAGCCGACTTGGTGTTGGCCTGAAATTCCGCCACCTCCAACTTGTTCTATGACATGGAGGTGCCAAGGCTCTTCTAATGATTTCTCTGTTCCCTTGCCGTCTCCTTAACCTATCATGAGGTAGAGCTGCCTTTGGAAAACCTCTTACCAACCTTGAACCATGCTGTGCCAAACTTGTGTACAAACAATGACGCCTAGTAGATACTTGGTAACCATTCCGACAATCAAAATTCTTCTCGACCCTACTTCCGGCAGTGGCTGGTGCCGGCGCCCTTGGTGGATGTGGGAGCCTTTGTATATTCATCTTTGGAGAAACTCTTTGCATTTCTTCTCTCGTGAGTGATTGTGCTTTTCGGGTCAATGTTTGAATTTATAGATGGCATGGACTGTACAGCTGGTTTCCTTGAAGAATCCTATAATTCAAAGGTTGTATGCAGTTGAATTTGACCTGTTCAATACTACACATTTAATAATACATTAATGGTCAACTTTGAAAAGTCAACACAATTAGAAGGGTAATTAATCTTGTTAGAAATTGTGCGTAACCCGAATTATTTGTTGAAGATCAATGAGAGTCATAATTAAAGTGCACATTAATTATAATCATATTTGGAATGCAATTGTGAAATCTTATTCAAGTTTATTTATAATTGAAATTTTATTTTGAAGTCCATTGTAAATAAGAATTTGTGTTAGACTTCAAAAAAAACTTTGGAATGAAGAAAAAATCATTAAAAGAAGTTTAGATCGAAGGTGGGGCACCTAGGCGCCGACAACTGTTCATTGAACAACAAGCGTGCGGATAGTGGCGTCGCAGTGCCAGTTGCGCCGTTTTAGTCTTCGTTTTCATTTTGGACTTTGTTTTTTACATTCTACTTCATCTACAATTATAAAATGAGTATTTGGACGTCTCTTATATGTTCTCTACATATAGTTGAATACTCATTATGATTTAGGTGAAGTTAGAAACTTTGTAAACATATAGTCTTTGTATTATTTCCCTATATTATAATAAATTAAATTATTCTTTGTATTCATATTTTTGTATTCTTAAGATAAATAATTATTGCAGACAATCTAGAAGTCTGTTTGAATAGTGCCAAATTATAGGGGTCCATCTTTAATGCCCAATTAATTTTATTTATACCAACTTTATACCTAATTTTAACCAGCTCTGATGCCCATTTTTCTGTTTTCCAATTGCACAAACAAACACAAATTGTTCCTATTAACGTTTTTATTTTACCTAATCTTTGTGCATATGTGGATGTCACTTTTCTGGTTGATTGAAGTTATAAATGCATTATTATATTAGCAGTATAGTTATAAGCAATCAACTATTGCAATTTAACAATAGTCTGTGCTTTTAAGAATCTTTCGATAAACAATATAAATATCTTTAAACCATTGAACTGGTCAGAACAAAAACTAACATTCAAGGAGCCCAGATGCAAAAAGCAAGACGAAAAGTAAGTTGAGTGATTGTGATTGAGCGTACCTAGATCTTTGAATGATAGTGACATGAATTCAGCTACTTGATTATTTTGGGTTACCCTTTGGGTTACCCGACCCCACCGCCCCTCTCACAATGTGGGGGG
>CAIGRO010042243.1:0-10161 GCA_903798355.1 Fraxinus baroniana | reverse complement strand
GAGAGTTTGCGTAGAAATAAAGAGATAGCAGGCACTTTTCATGTAAGGGTTGTGGCCAACTACCGACTCCTCCCTTCTGGAATTGCGTTATCGCAGAGTCTAACCTGTATCTATGGAAGATTTCTTCTTCTTCCTTTCAATTTTCCTTTGATTTTTGTATACTGGAGGGGCTGTTGCTGTTTGTCGTGAGTTTGAGTTTTTTCAGTGAGTTGAGCCGTATTTTTTACAGCAAATTATATATAATTACCACTTATTCCAAGTTTATCGTGATTTTTCAAAATTGTCCCAAAATATAGAATATTTCTGTAATTGCCCCTTGAAAGAATGTGTGTCAAACACGGGCTAAATATCTTGTCCACTTAAAAACATAGCCCATGTTTGGTCCGGATTAAAATCTAATTTTAATTAAAATCAAAATCAAATAATTAATATTAATCACATATTTCATGAGTCCCACAACTTTTCAACTACATATTTCAAAAACCTTCATCATAATTTACTAAAAATTTAATTTTAATACCCACCAAACAATTAATATTAACAACATCTTTCATGGAAGGTGCTTCGGCCTTTTGTCTTAAATATACCGTCCTTTTTTCAAGCCAACAAGTTCGAGTATTTTGTGTAGACCGAGAGGCTCAACTCGAAGGAATCAATGGAGAAATAGTGTTATTTATGATAATCCTTTTAATATCCAACATACAAGTAAGATCAACTACTGAAATTTAGATTGATCACTTTAATCACTTCAACAGTTATTACATTAA
The DNA here is from genome assembly GCA_903798355.1 of Fraxinus baroniana. NCBI lineage: Eukaryota > Viridiplantae > Streptophyta > Magnoliopsida > Lamiales > Oleaceae > Fraxinus > Fraxinus baroniana. The sequence goes on along the minus strand of CAIGRO010042243.1, from coordinate 9,394 downwards.
CTCTGTATGTGTCATCTTGCACAAACATCATGATAATATTCTCTATATCATAATAATTGTATCACGTCCTTGAAGGGACGGCAACTAGTTGAGACTATAGAGGTTTCATTCCGCCAAAGTGAAAATGGAAAAAAAAAAATGAAAACGACACGTAGAACTTGACTGTCTATGGTAAGGCAATAATTCTACTTGTACAACAACTTTTTTGACAAATCGTCCCAATATTTATTTTATCAAAATTAAAAAATAGAAAGTACATGTTTTTCAAGTACCACCCTACAACAATACACAACTTAGGTGTTCAAATTTAATTAGGCAAATGTTGGGATTAGGTTAGAGCTAAGAAGTTTGATTTTTAGTTAAGTTTATCTACACTTGCATCATGATTAACATTATAAATGACATTTCATGATGTGACAATCAATTTTGTCATCGATTTCTCTATTACTTATTTAAATCAATGACTCGATATTTATACTTAATGGAATATCATCCATAATGTACACATTGAATGTACAAGTAAATTGAAAAGGTCAAAATGATTGCATGCCAAGTAGCCAAGGACACGTTCTCTTTTCACTTTTTTCACGAATAAGCTTCGAATAAAGTTGTTAATTTGGACTAGATGTCCAAATTTCAATCCAAAGTGCTGAAATATTTGAAGTCAAAGGGAAGATAATAAGAGAAAATTTGGTGGCTAATTAATAAGCATTGACATTCTTTGTCGAGTACTAGACAAATTGCACGATAGACCATAAAGTTGCTTATGCATTTTTTAGGGCTTAGAAGGTTACTTTACTAAAATCGATATTTTAAAACATGGGTTTTTGACTCAAAAAAAATTGTATAAAAATTCAAATATTAAACTTCAACGAGTCAAAAATAAACATCAATATCACCATAACGTAACACCTCTCAAAGCTCACACATTGCTTAACCAAAACTTCTCTTTCATAAATGAAGTTGAAAAACTAGGTCCAATCATGGCCGATACAACTGGACCGGCCATCTCAATTTTTAAGGTCAACTACAAAATGCTTCATTTTGCAACTTACACATATTTTGGATGAATTTTCAGTCTTTTTCCCATTGGAATATGTTAGTTGACCTATACCAATATGGCACTTAACAAACATTATGAACGGGGTATGGTCCCTCCTCCAACTGGAGGAATATATGCCCTTAAGATAACTCAATTTTTCATGCATATCAACTTCAAAAAAGACTCAATTTGGAAGTCAAATAGCAAAAAGCCAAAGTGTTGACTTAAAACAGTAATTCTTTATTGTCAATCCAACATTGTCTTGCACTTTTTCATTACCTATATATATGGCTTATTTGCTGCTGATCAAAATCAATTCATCAAGCAAAATTTAAGGGAAAGGAAGAGAGGCCTTGTATGAAAATGAAGAGCCTGATTTGGCAGCCAAGGATGACTTGCCTAAGTTCACTCTTAATCATGGGTTCGACTCATAATTAATTGTATGGCTTTTAGGCGTCGTCCTTTGGCAATCCTAATTGGCTCTTATCTTTCATGCTAGACCTTCTCTTCCACATTTTACTCATTTGTCAAGGCTTTTGGCTCGCTCAAGCAACAGTGTAGCGCTTAGCTTCTCAACTACGTCCTCTTTGGCGATATAGTAAGTGCAGTGTATGACATATATACCCGTGAACGTGTTAAGGCAAGAATGGGAAGTCAACCAAGTGATCAAACTTACAAGATTGAATCACTAGTGACACGACCCAAACTTTTGATTTGTTTTTATGTTCAACATTGCAAGAGTAGCAAGTTTGTTAAAGGGTTACATATTGTTGGAAAAAATGGTTGGGTGGCTGACTTTGGAGATAAATTTGAGTGGGACCTGGTTGTTCATTTTGGAATATGGAAGTTGATTTGTGTTCTCCTCCGTGAGTACATCAAAATCATGTATTTACTTGCCAAAAATGATGCTCGGGTGAATGAGAAATTGGTGCACTAAGTATGTCGTGTGAAATGAGTTTATGTGGGTATTTCTCATAGATTTTACAACTGAAATATTTGGAAATGCTTACAAACATATTAGAGTTGAAATCCCAAGTTTATAATATTGTAATAGAGGGTGCATGTGAGTAGATTATTGTTCGCATGAAGATTGAGTTATTTAAGTATGGAAATTTGCTTGATCCTAACTATATTTGAAATTCGATTAAAATCTATTTTAAACTGAAATTTAAATAAGGATGAACGAAAAGTGATTACCTCAAGAAGTACATCGATCTCACGGGTGTCCTCCTTCCAAGGTGGCGCCCGAACCTCCTGAGAGCATCATCATGTTTCCTAGACTCAAAAAGTTTTGACTCAAGAAAAACTCAGTGAAATTAAAGTGTTAGGACTTATGATTTCACCATAGTTAATACAGTTCAATTTCATACATTAAGCAAGTTTTGAACAAATATAATAATGTAGTTGATCGAATTTCCACAACCTATTTGACAGTCTCTCTTGAATAAAATCAAATCTACTCCTATATATGAATTTATGATATCTCTATATGAAAAATTTAAAAACATACGAAAAATTCTACAAAAATATAAAATATAACATTATAAATAGCTAAATGGACAAAATATTCTTATCATAAATAACAAATCACACCCTATATATTACAAACAAATAAAAATTCTTAAATTCAATATTCTAGTTAAAGAAAAAATTGTTCAATGAATAAAAATTAAAAGCAATCAATTTAAATATTTTTTACATTAAATGATATTCTGTTGCTAAAAAGTCTATTTCTTATTCATTTTAGGTAGAAGTAATTTTGTAACTTAAAAATTTGTGAAGAATGCATGAGTAATTTATTGGTATCTAAAAGAGAATAATCTATAAATATAATTAATAAAAATATATGATTTATGTAAAAATGAAAAGGAGATAAAATTATGTACATAACACCGTGAGAGGACTCGACTAATGTTAATTTATGGAATGCTGGATAAAAACGTAATTTAATTTTTCGAGAATAAAAAAGTAGTTAAAATGGGATATGTGAAGTTTTACCTAATGTAATACAAAGGGTGTGATTTGTTATTTTCAATTATGAACATATTTTAGTCTATTATGGCAAATTTGTAAATTTTTAGCAAATTTTATTTTTTGTAATTAAAATATAGTATTTAAAGTGTAAATTTAGAAAATACGGTACATTAAATTGAAATACTGGTAAAAACAGATGTGAAAATGATATTATCTATTTTCATGGGATGCTTCTTATTCGTAATGTATTTGAATTATTGCTTGAGGTCAAACAGAACAAAAACTATGTTAATGTTGTGAAATTGACATATTGGAATCACCTTTGAATTTATCCCTTTTATGATTCGTCGAAACCTCATGCCCGACATAAGGAAAATCAAGGGGACAACTAGTTAAATGGATTAGGTTTAGCATCTTTCAAGAATTCCTTTCTAACATTCGGTTGTCACATATACTCTATCTACCCCTTACATGTTACACTATTCCGTACTAAAAAAGTGCAACATGATTAAATAATAGAAGACAAAAATTTTGAGAATTGTAAAGTTGAGACCTCGGTAAAGATCAACCTAGAAAGGGTTGAATAGATTGTCTATGTTTTACATGATTTTTCGAAATTGAGTTGTTATTTATACTTCATTGATACATCTTACGTTTAAATCTAGACCATCCAAAAAACATAAAATAAAAGGATCTAATAGAAAATGTTTGATATACCGTATTAACTAGAACTCGCCATGATTAATAAAAAAAAAAAAAAAAAGTTTGAACAAAAACTTTGATACTTGTCACGATTAGTCGAAACAAACGTATCTGGTATGTCATCATATTACACTCAATATTTTAACTAGGAATGAGTAGGGAAAAGTAATATATCCAATTTACAGAGCAACCCACCAAACTTGAGTCCTTATATATGCTTGGTTCCTTCAAATTGAATCTATTCCCTTATCACAATGAGAAGAGCTACAATTTGCATTATTCATGCAATTGCTTTTGCCTATATAGAGACTTGTTCAATGAAAATTTGGCACAAGACTGCAGCGAATAATAGGAAGAGGGGTCAGCAAAGGATGACTTACCTAAATCTCAACCAAACTTAATTATCATACATGCAATACCAGAGAGGCTTTTTTCATCATGCTAGACCACCTCTTTCAATGCTTGGTATACAACTAACTACACCATGTTACTTTATCCTTCCTTCCAAATAAAAAAAGTTATATAAAATAAGTCATATATTTTATTTTTTTTTACATAGGAGTCCGCAGCCGCTATTTATGATTGCGCACTGGGTAAACCTTGTTCCATGTGCAGTAGTCCGCAAACCACACAGAAGAGATAAATCGCACTAGGCAAGTCCGGTATGACGGACTCAATCGAGGAAGTGTTGACAGGGGATTCGAACTCGTGACCTTCGATTTCCTCGTTCATTTACTCCACCAACTCGGTCATCCCCGAAGGGGTAATATAATTCTTATTTTACTAAAAATTATTTATTTTCAAAGTTATTATGTACTTAGAAGCGATTAGGATGGTACTCGAACTATATACAATCTTGAAATTCAAGGCCCGTCAAACTTTTGCTTAATCGAGACCATCACTCAATTCTACGTCAAATCAAAGAAGAGTGAAGAATCTCTTTTTTTAAACTCAATTTGAGAAAATGTTTTGTACGCAACTGGTATGAATTTATTTCAATTGTCAAGGAAGATATCGACGGATAGCAATCCTCATTTACGGCCTAGTTTCTCCTATTTACCTTTTTGAAAAATACAATTCAAATTTAAAATTGTAAAATAAATAAAAAAATCAGAGTCCACATAAGTTAGAGATGGGATCCTTCTCAAGTCGGAAGTAGTTTTTGATTTTTCGATAACTCTATCAAATGCACACCAAGTCTTGTGTATTTCCACCCAAGTCTTTGTAGCAAAGTCCAATGAGTTTGGGCCATCATGTCAGTAAATGCCCAATTTCAGGCCTACCAACATTCCACCCAATATATAAACCCTATCTCTGTCCCACAGACTCCTACAGTCACAATCCTCCATACATCTCTACGGAATCTGCGTAACAAAACGCTCCAATTTCAATTCAATCAATGGAAAACGCATTTCGATTCACAATTCTCGCTGTTCTAGCTCTCATTTTCATTTCTTCACCATTTGCAAATGCATCAGAGTCTCCATTTATAGTGGCGCACAAAAGAGTCACTCTCAAAAAGCTCAATTCCGACATCGAACGGATCTCCGTCTCCATTGACGTTTACAACCGTGGATCTGCGTTCGTTAACTTTCTCATTGCACCTATCGTTTTAATTGATTGAGATCTAGTTTGTATTCATTGATTTTTATTTTTATTTTTCTCATTTAGTGATCGAAGAAAAATAGTTGCTGTGAAGGTTTTTTTTTTTAGTATCATGTTTGAGAATGAAATACGCTAATCGTTTTATTTTATTTTTTATTTTTTTGTGTGTGCGCGTATGTGAAAGATTACATGCAAACGTTTTATCCTGTGCTTTGATTTCTGTACATTACAAGTTTTTCAGTTTTCCTTTCCGATTTATGAGTTAATGTAACTATGTTTTAACAAATCAAATGCAAGGATCAGAAGATTTAAGAATGGAGGTGCCCATAAATGTTACGGGCCTGCATGGTTTCATGATGCAACTTTTTTTTTTTAGGCTATAAAGCCAAATAGTTGTAATGCAGCCAAAAAGGTGATAAACAGCTAGGTTTGTTTGCAATGATCTGCATACATTTTTTGTAATTTGAGAATAAAATATATGCTAGCCGGATTTCTTTATAGAAAGACCATAATTGGGCTGTCATCGGTAGTAGAAAAGAAATGGTAATTTTTTTGGCAATACTAGCAACTACAAGCTAGTGGAAAGTCAAGCATAATGATGAAATTGGATTCAAGTAGCTTAGTGTCTAATTTTTTTGATTTCTAATTAAATCTCTAAAGTTTATATTACATTGCTGAATGTACTAAATGTTTTTCAAGTTTGGCCTATGGGTTTAATCATGGGATACAATATGGCTCATCGATCAGGATTTTTTCTGCCTGTTATTGTGAAGGATTTGCAAGTTTTTAATCTATCAGACTGTGCATAATAATGTTTAGTTAACATTTGCAGCACTGCATATGATGTAACTCTTAGTGATGATAGTTGGGCTCAAGATGTATTTGATTCTGTGATTGGCAACACATCTAAGTCTTGGGAAAGACTTGACGCGTAAGATTCAAAGTTGTTTACTTTGATCTTTTTGAAGCCCGCTTATAGTTTTGTCTCTCTGTAATTTACATGTTGGTTCATTGCATTTTTCTCAGTGGTTCCCTTGTTTCTCATTCATTTGAGTTGTTGTCTAATGTGAAAACCGTTTACTATGGTGCACCTGCATTGATCACTTATCGGGTCCCCACAAAATCAAGCCCACAGGTTTGTTCTTTAAGAAATCTTAATTACTAGATATAGTAGCATGTACTTAATATTCCTGTAATCACTGTTTACAGGAAGCATATTCAACCCCTATATTGCCACTGAAAATTCTCTCTGAAGCTGAAACTGGGAAAATGACAGAGAAGGTAACATTCTTCTTTATCGTCTCACAAGTCACAACATAAAGTATGTCACAAATTTCTCTTCTATTTTTTTTTCTTCAGTAGTGTACTGACGCAATACTCTTGCTTTGTTTTCCCCTTTCCCTTTGGTTGGATGGAAAATCTTGTTACTGCTAAATGCTCAGCTAAAGGTAACAACTTCCTTTCTTGGCTTTCTTTCATTTATCTTGGCTAAATGATTGACTGGCATTTTTTTCTCCTTATCGTGTGCTTTGATGTTATTCCGGTACTTGGATTGGTTGATAAATATGTTCTTTCATCATTGGCGGGGGTTGGGGCATTGAAGCATTGTTTTATGATCCTAAAGATGTTGAATTCAATTAGAAATACTTAAAAGATGGATTATCTCGTGTACTATTTTGCCAACCATGCTCTTACAATGTATCTTTTCAACTGTGCAGAAGCTGCTGGTGAATTATGGTTCTCATATTTCGGTGCTTCTCGTCGTCATTCTGTTTATGCACATGGTCTTTAACCCATCGAAGCAAAGTGGAAACAAGAAAAGACATTGAAAATGCAACTGTCACAAAGCCAAGCTAGGCTCTTGGTTAGTTTAATTTTTTTACTCAGGCCTTGAGCTTTTAGGATATACATTTTGAAAGGGTGTAAAAGCAAATGTGGTAGTTTCCGAAATCGATCATTAAGGTGTTTTGAGAATTTTGGTTGACAAAATGATAAAAATTCTTGTAATCCTTCTTGTAACTTTCCAGTGCAAATAACTCATTGAACCTTAATTTGCACTAATCAGGTCACTGAACTCCAATATTCTTCTGTTTGCGTCCTTTGAGATAAGGAAAATAATAATTTATCGCACTTTTGCACCTCCCAAATGACTCTTTGATGAAACCGTTATTATCAATAATAATGTGTCCGATAAAGTTAATTACTTGTGTGTTACATTAAACAGAGATTGAAGATTTTAAGTACAATTAAAATATGATAAAAACAATATGAAGTGTGATGTATAAAATTGAATTTTTTTCTCAAATGCACTTTGCATCGTGTTAGATAGCGCGACAAAATGATTAAAGCTGTTAATTTTCATTTTTTTTAATAGAACAAAAGACATATGAAGAAAAGTGATAAGAGCTAATAATTCGACTTTTATGAACAGCCAAACATCCTCCCGCAATGAGAACAACTTTCGTGTTTAGTTTTTATAGTTGAATTTGAAATTCTGAACAGACGATTGGCGATAAGTCGAAGGAATTATGATTATGATATCAAAACACCATGATCAATATGCTTTGGGCGGCACATATACTATAATGACAGTACAGATGATCACGATCCCGCAAGGGTAATCCAACCCCAAAAATTCGTCCTAGTGATATGGCCTCAATTTTTTGACATGTAACGTCATATAATTTTCAAGACAGGGCAAATGGGTTGACAGTTGTCCCATGATTCATGTATCGGACGAAAATTAATCAAGTGGGGGCTATACCATTTATTTATTAATTTTTTTCCTTTATTCCATCAATAATATCAATATTTTTTATTATATTTTCCTTTCCACTGAAACATATCCATTTTAATTTATCGTGAATAGTGTTATTTATAATGAAAATTATCAATAGTCATCATATGTGACACATATGTATCGTTTTTTTTTTTATTTGGTGCCTGAAATAATAAAAAATTATCACATTAATGCATCAAATAACAATGTGACACTTGTATATTACGTAAAACGATTATGGATAATTTTCACTATAAATATCATTATTATCATTCACGAATCACTTTCACAAGACATTAACGTGTGTTGTTGTCTCATCCAAAATAATAATAATAATAATAAAAGAAATAGGTAACCTAACTTTCGAATTGACGTTTGAAATGTATTTATTATTAATTAATTGACAATTGATGGTTACTAAAGATTTTCTTGCTTTAAATTTTAAGAAAATTAAGGTGGGATGTTTCGACCTTTTTGATAATGTAAAAACGATTCTATTAAAAGTGAGGTTTTGATTTTTAAACCTCTAACTCAATGAAATTGTGTCCATACCATATGTGACATAAATAACAACTGAAAGTTAAAATCATCGTGAATTTCACGTTAAAATAAAATAATAATTAGGACTGGGCCAAAAAATGTAGCCCACTAAACCAAACCGACCCGACCCTTGTTGGGTCGGGCAGGTTCGGTTTTGAAATTATTTGATGTTGGGTCGACCTAATCTATCTTACAATTTTTAAATCCATTTTTCTTTTGTTTACCAAGGCTCGTGGCAGGGTTTTAGAAAAGTCAAAAACTGTTTCGAGATTAAGAAAGTATTTTTGAACATGTTTGAATAATTTTTTTGGAAAAATATTTAATTCGACTAAAAGAGCATTTAGAGTAATTTGATCGAATATGAATTTTTTAAAGAACTCTTCTACAAGAAGCAAAAACTCTGTCAAACGAGTCTTAAAATATCGAGGTCAAAGTGAACGATTAATTTTAACAACACATCTAATGGAATTTACAATTTTTATCAACTTTCAACCTCATATTTTATCAACTTCTATCAAAATATGCTTAAATTTTTTATCGAAAGCTTTGTCAAAGAACCCTTAAATATAATTAAAAACTCTTAATCAAGTTTAACGTTTCCACTAACGCCAATTTCAATTATATTAATCCTTCACAGCAAGGCTGCCCGAGTGCCCGTCAGCTTGACCAGATTTACAGATTACTTAACATTAATTTCAGCTTAATTAATCACTTTTTTTCAAGTGTAATCAATTAACCACTCCATTACGGAT
>CAIGRO010042237.1:0-16089 GCA_903798355.1 Fraxinus baroniana | reverse complement strand
TTGAAGAAACAACAATTACTGTCATAATTCACAAATTCTAAATCTAACTTCCATATTAGAATCCCCTACTTGTAACTGAGTTTTTGGTTCAATCGATCTCTCAATCTACGCCCCGTGTTCGATCTGTGCCTATGTTATAAACCCCTACAAACGCATAAGATTCAGGTACTTTTGATTCTCTATTTCTCTTGTTAAAATATCAAAATTCAATTAGATTATGTTCTGTTTTTGTTGAATTGTTGGATCCAACTGCTGTGTTCAATTTTTGTGTGTTCTGATTGAAACTTGATAGGAAGACGGCTGGATTGTTTGTTTGGTAACGAACTGGAATTTGGGCATCTATTATTAAGGTTCGATTTTCATCAGCGATTTACATTCAGTTTTACGAAAACATATATTTTTTTATATTTATTTTCCTTTTGGGTTTGATTGATAGATTCGGATTGGATTGGATGACTGGGTGGAATTCGTTGAAAGGGAGGTTTGGTTAGAAGATCCGTATTTTTTGAATATATAAGCTTTTGATTAATTGGATTGATGGCAACTCCAGGGGGACCACGGCCGGGGAATTTCCCTCCAAATTACAACACTAATTCACTTGCTAGTAATATGCAAAATTTACAAATTAATCAGCATCAATCAAATAATCCTCGTGATGGTGCCCCTAGACCTCCTACTGCTTCACTACCTGGTCAACAGCCCCCACCTTTTGCAGGAAGCCGACCGCGCGCACCCCCAACAGGTGCTTTTCCCAGGGGGACTGTGCCTCCTAGTGGTGCCCCACAAACTACATTGCCTCCAAACGTGGCATCTATGTTCACTGGCCCACCATCTGTATCTCAGCCTCCTCCCTCGTTCACCATGAGAACTCCCCCTCCTGTGGCATTGGCATCTTCTACTGGTGGTCCTGCTGTTCCCCCACTGCCTGGTGCAGCCCCATTAACAGGACCAGGCGCAAGTCCTCGACCTTTTACTTCTGCCCCTCGGACATCAGGTCCTCCAATGCCACCTCAGATGAGCACTTCTGGCCCAGTTAATAATGGACCGAATGCGTTCTCTTCATGGCCAACGCAAAGTGGGCCACGTTTCCCTCCTGCCATGGGTGGTACATCACAACTGCCAGTTGGACCTCCGCAGTTGCCAACATTGACGTCGTCTGTGCCATCTGCTCAACCTCTACAAATGCGTCCAAACTTTGGGAGTCCTCCTGCTGGTGCATCACCTTTCACAGGACAACCTGCCCCTCCATTTTCAGCCCCACAACAAAACATACCACCTCCTCCAGGTCCATTGCCATTTTCAGCACCAACTCAAAGCATGCATCAACCTTCAGGCTCTCCTTATGGGATGCAAACATGGCCACTACAGCCAGGGCAGGTTACAGCCTATTCATGTTCTCTTCTTATTTAACTTTGTTTTTGAGGAATTCTTCTTCTTCTTTTTTTTTACTACTTATGTCTTGTTATTACTTATGATGTCGTAGTCGTCATCATCATTATTATTTTTGATAAATTCATTATTTGTCTTGTTGACTCTCTTTACCATTTAGTAATATTAGAATGGATCTCCGCTTTGGCCAGTTAGAGATGATTTATTGACTGGATTATACTTTGTTGACATGGACTCTTTGCCAAATGTGTGCCCTTGACATGTATGTGAGTAATTATTTTAAAAATGTAGATACTTGTAACTAAAAAATATTGGAGAGGTACTAAAACAAGCTAGGATATGGTTCTAACTTTAAAAAGTGGTCATATTGTTTCATAACATGTCTTGAGGTGCATATCATGTGAGGTTATTATTAAGTGCCCGAAAGCTTACTTTTTGAATGCCATTTGTCAAGGCTTATGCCTCACTAAATCTGAGGGCAGTTAAGATGTGCACTCCGTTTTTCTTTTTCTTTTTTTGAGCTCTTTTATTAGCCTCTGTTTTTTTGTTTTTAAACGCAATCAAATCCTAAAAACTAGAAAAAAAAAATGATTTTGGAGAAGAGAATATTACTCAGCTGGAACTTAATCTCAAGATTGATTTTTTTAGTTGAGAACTTAAAAGAGAATCACAGAGGAAGATGTGGAAAGAGGTAGATGATAACCAATAATTCTACTATCTCCTTGTAATCACCAAAGTTGTAATTTACAGAACTCTGTTTTTAGATCACATCATGTGTTAACACTGTTTGAGTGGCTAACAACTTTTCCAAACTGAGAACTATATTTGGCTATATGACCTGGGCTTTGGAGAACTTATATTTTCTCTTGGGCCCATGAGATATTCCAACTAAATGACATGGGTCCATTTTTAAGCACATAAATACGTAAATAGCTTGGATGACATTGATGATTTATCATTTGAACAGCTGATAAGAAGGATGAGCGAATGAATTTAGGTCCATGCAGCATTCTTTTTGTTCCTGCACTGGACTATTCAGTGATGATGAAGCTCTAAAATAATTACTTCAATTTGCAAAATAACACTTCTTTAAATATACATTTTAAACTTGGTTTCCTGTATAGGTGGCTCCACAACCTCCAGTCCCTGGTCCTATGCAACAGCAAAGGATGTTTGGAATGCCGCCAGCCCCACAACAACTTCCTAATCAATCTATGTCTTTGAGTCATACAGGACAGTCGAAGATTGATCCCAATCAAATACCTCGCCCGATTAGAAGTTCCTCTGTGATTATACATGAGACTCGTCTGGGAAATCAGGCAAACCCTCCTCCGGTAACTACTCTTGCTATTATCAGAAAAGGAATGCATCAGTTGATATTTGTTTTACGTCGTGTTCTATGTTTTATTTATTGAATTATGTTCTCTTTGGTTATAGTTTCAAATTTGTTTTTGTCATGCAAATTCATGAACCGTTGAGTGCCAGAGAATAATTCATCAATCATGTCACAAGTTTACCATAATTAAAGTTCTTTATTTCTATTTCTTGTGAAGCCTGCAACAAGTGATTATATTGTCAAAGATACTGGGAATTGCAGTCCTCGTCACATGAGATGTACTATTAATCAGGTCATGTATCTAATTTCATGTTATCAATACTTTTAAAATATTTACGTAAACATTGGTTGTCATTTTTTCTCTTAACTTCTGCTCTCACTCCCTTTCTTAGAGGCCATTCAATTCTTTGTATGAGCAATTTTAATTCTAATATTGATTGCGGCTTTTGTTTGTTATAGATTCCATGCACCATAGACGTTTTATCAACATCTTCAATGCAGTTGGCCTTGTTGGTCCAGCCTCTAGCTCTTCCCCATCCATCTGAGGAGCCTATCCAAGTAATGCATGAAATTCTGTTTCCTACATGTTATCTTTTACATCTGCTTCTGTTCTAATGGGAAAAATGAGAGATTGTTTTGCTTAATTGGTCATATGAATTTGTTTGCATTCATTAACAACATGACACTTTATATCAAAGATAACTAGTCATAATTGTATGCACTCCGATTATTTGTTAACCAGTCATAATTTTATGCACTCCAATTATTTGTTCATGCTATCCGTAATTTGATATTCACATTGTTTGTCAGAAGGTATCTTTGTTGCTCGCTCTGTTATCTGGTCCTTGTAGTTATTCTTATCTGATCCAAACATGCTCTCTCTAAAACTTTTTGACTGTAATGAGATAGTTTGAATGTTGTACTTGTGAGAAAAGGCATATCTCCTCGTGTATGTCTTAATTGGACAGGTGGATAAATTTTTATGATCTTTGTTGTTTGTGATTGTTCTTTCTTGTTCCTATTAGCATCAAAGATGCTATGCATATGGGGTTGCCTCTTCGCTGATAGATCCCACTATTAGGGCATGTCCGCTTGAAATTTGGCAAGCATGACGATCATAGTCATAATATAATATGATGTGAGACAGTCCACTTGAACTGAAAAAAGTTGTTGGTCTTAAATCAGATCCAATGTGGTCATTGGTGGGTGATTTCTGATGGACTGCTTATCCTTATTTCAAGCACTTGATTTATGTCCATTTGTTTAAAGCGTTGCACATTTACATTTGGCATGTTGTTATAAATGATTCAGCTTTTACATTTTTTGTCCCCTTTACATTGTTGAGTCGTTGGTTCCCTGGGCACTTTTCTTAGAGATTTGTGCTCCTACGCCTCAGGTTGTGGATTTTGGGGAAAGTGGTCCTGTTCGATGTTCTCGTTGTAAAGGTTACATAAATCCTTTCATGAAGTTTATTGATCAAGGCAGGCGTTTCATCTGTAACTTGTGTGGTAAGAATAACCATTTTTTCCTATGTCAATTTAATGATTTATTGGTTTACCATTTATACTTTCTACAATTTTTTCATCTTACTAAGCCATTAGATTCAGTTTTCCAACGGTTGCCTTATCTGTCTTCCCACAGTTTGAAACATATGGAGCTAAATAGGAATGATTTGTCATGTTGTATAATAACCAAAGCACTAGTATACTGAATTCCTGTGATCCTTTTATGCTATATTCTCAGTTCTGCGTTTAAGGATTACATGGAGTAAATTATTGTAGTTATTACAAATTTTTTGTATATTTTAGATGTATGCCTTGCTATTATTTCAATCGCTAGTCGCATACTACATTCATTTATTCTCAAACTATATACCTTTACTTCTTGCCATTTATTTTACAGGATTTACGGATGAAACTCCACGTGACTATCACTGCAACTTAGGTCCAGACGGTAGGCGTAGAGATGCTGATGAAAGACCTGAGCTATGCAGAGGAACTGTTGAATTTGTTGCTACCAAGGAATACATGGTTAGTGCCATTTTGGTTGACCTAAATTCGATTTGGCACTTCATTGGTGATAAAGTCAGTGACACTTTAATGCTGGGGATAATGCTATTAATTGAATAGAGTCATACACTCTGCCCAGGAAGCTAGTTTGATAATGAAAAATAACCACTTCAATGAGACTGATCATATGGTGGTAACTTCAAGTTCAGTTTGGCATATCTTAGCGTTGTATCAGAATTTTGTTTGCGAGTTTTGAGATTTAAGGGTCTTCTTTTGACACAGCATTTGGAAGTTTTTTATTAGAAGCCCGTTTTAAATGGACTTATCAGGAAGGGCGTATGGTGAATTTAGATGTTTTGCAATTTTAACTATCAAAATCTCTTCCATGATACTATTTAAGCAATATATTCTTTCAGAATCTGACTATTTTGAACAGTTTTAAAAGTCACCCTACTTTATTATTTCTACAAGTCCTTGCTGGAGCATTTAGGAACACTCAATGTTTTCTGTGAAGTGCTTTGACTCGAAAAAAATAAAATAAAATATTTGAGAGCTTGCCACAATCCTTTCAAATGGTATACTAAATTTATGTTCCACTAGATCTTCTGCATTAGAAAATCTTTCTTTGGGCTCTAGTTGCTATTCAATCACTTTGCTGTCAGGAGTTACATACGGTTCTAACTCCTTCTGTTTAGGATGCAAGCACTCTGCAAGTTTTCATTTGCATTTGTTTGCCACTTGATAATTTTTGAATATACGACTTATTTCAGGTGCGAGAACCAATGCCCGCTGTATTTTTCTTCCTTGTTGATGTATCCATGAATGCCATACAGACTGGTGCAACTGCAGCAGCTTGCAGTGCAATCAACCAAGTTATAGATGATCTTCCTGTAAGTTCGTAATTGGAATCTTCATGTGGAGATATTTGACTTGAGTACCCTCCATTATCCAATTGGCTGATGATTTTTGATTGATTTATAGATTTTGATGTCTTGAGCTTAGTACTGGTAATGTATGTAATTATCCTGAGAGCAGACTGTTCAAATGCCTTTCTTTGAACTTTTTGAAGATGCTTAACTTGTTGTTGTCTGCTCTCAGTGCCATATAAATTGTTTGGTTGATGTTGTTTGTGTATAAGATCTATTTTGCAAGAGCTACAGAATCATTTACAAGCCTTTGGAGGCTGTTCTTGACAAAAGTTTCAGTAAAAAATTGTTGAAAGTTTTGGTCAGAGAAAAGGTCCTTTAGGGGGTATATTGTTTATTGACGTACAGGAAACAAGAACATGAGTTCCTTATTAGAATGTGGTTACCCTATTCCTTTGAGTTCCAAATGACTGTTTTACGCAAGTTTTCTTTGAATTGCTCCTATCACCAACATCCTGTTCTTTTCTGGGCATATTTTTTGTTAATTCACATTGTCTTACCTTCTTTTCATTGGAGGATCTCCTGACATCACTGTCATTTCTTTTTCTTTAATAAATATCTTTCAAATCTTCACTTTGGATCAGCAAATATTCTCATTATTTATTTATTTAGGACATAACATAAAGTAATACACCTCGAAATTACTCTCTGTAGATTTTCTGAGAAGAGAGATACTTTTCCTTAGAAAGTATTCTAGTATTTACAACAGAAAGACGGGCTATTTATTCTACCCCATTTCAACTAATCTAATAAATACAGCAGCTGTCACCTACCCATTAAAAAATATACAGCAGAAACAGTATAGACTTTTGATCTTTATTATGGAGAATACAAATCTATTATTAATTATTTCAACACTCTGCATCTCTAGTTCATCTATGAATTCAATCAACACATCCAAAGAAACCATCCAAGAACTCCATTCTTGCTTATCTCGAAATAACTAAATTTCTATTTATTGTCATTGTTTGCTGTTCCTTGGATTTTTTTATCTATTGAAGGAGTGCATGTGTATAATTTGAGCACTAGATACGTTTTCCATGATAGAGAAAGCTTAATCATGTTTGACATCGATGATCTTTTTCTTGCAGGAGGGTCCTCGGACGATGGTGGGCATTGCTACATTTGACTCAAGCATCCATTTTTACAACCTAAAACGTGCATTACAACAGGTTGGATTATCTTTTGTTTGGTTTTTATAAACATCTTAAATTTTCTTCAACTATTATATGCTTGTTATTGGCTATGATGATTCAATAACTTTAACCTTCTTTATTTACTGTTCCTGATCCAAAATCCCTGTATTATGTTTTATCACCTTATCTTGCAATCAAAATAAAGTTGGCATTAGCGGGGTCAGTCACAGTTGATGTTGCAGAGAATGCTTGCTTTGATATTTTGCTTCTGTTTGATTGCAGCCATTGATGCTTATAGTCCCTGACGTACAAGATGTCTATACTCCTCTCCAAAGTGATGTTATTGTTCAACTTTCTGAGGTTGGTTACCATCCATCATTGCGTGTCATCTCTTTTTAAAGGGTAGTTTTACTTTTCTGCAATTTTTTTTACTTTCAGTTTTGTATCAATTGCTATTTTCCAAACTCTTTCCCTATTTTGCTTCTTTTGTTCTCGTGTTTTTCCTTGTGTATGTTTGCGGAAGGTAAGGAGGGTCAGTGTTGAGGTATTAATGTTTCCATTGATGTTAAAAAATCTTCCAAATGATTGCAATAAAATTGATGACTGCAGTGTCGACAACATTTAGAGCTTTTTTTTTACTTTCAGTTTTGTATCAATTGCTATTTTCCAAACTCTTTCCCTATTTTGCTTCTTTTGTTCTCGTGTTTTTCCTTGTGTATGTTTGCGGAAGGTAAGGAGGGTCAGTGTTGAGGTATTAATGTTTCCATTGATGTTAAAAAATCTTCCAAATGATTGCAATAAAATTGATGACTGCAGTGTCGACAACATTTAGAGCTTTTGCTGGAAAGCATCCCAACTATGTTTCAGAACAATAGAACGACCGATTCTGCTTTTGGCGCGGCAATAAAGGTACAGAAATTTTGTATCATTTCCATTTATATCACTTACATTATATACAACCGTTTTGGTTGTCAAATATCTTGTTAATAACTTAATGGTTAAATTGTCAAGTATTTCAGTTTACACTTTCAGTTGCGAAGACTTTAGTTTGTGGATAAGAAATAATAACTAATAAGTGCACCATATTCAAAAAATTTGGTGACTTCTTACGATGAAGAATGGTCTCTCTGAGAAGTCGATTTTGGCCAAATAATTGTGAGGTCTAGTTACAAATAAATTGGAACTTGCTATTGGCAGATCACCTCATGTAGGGATTTATCAGATGGAATCTTGAATATAGTATATTAAACAAGCTTCTGTGAAGTAGTTGCCTGCTTTACCATGTATCAATCACAAAAAATCTTCAGTGTGGCACCTGTCGGTTATCATAAGGAATTTTCTTTTAATTATATGATTTCACTACACTTGCGCATGATCTTTCATATTATATGTTCTCAATCAATTTAAATTGATGTATTTACATAAATATTGTATGCTCCTTTTTTTTTTTTTTCCCCACTTCAGGCTGCTTTCTTGGCGATGAAAAGTTCTGGCGGAAAACTCCTAGTTTTTCAATCTGGTAAGATTACAAATATGTTTACTTATTGATGATGTGTAATTGTAGAATGAATATGCTTACTGTTTGTGATGTTACAGTCTTGTCATCAATTGGCATTGGATCCCTTTCTGCTAGAGAAGCTGAAGGAAGAAGCAATAAATCAGCAGGAGAGAAGGTATGGATGCTTTATCTACGGTTTACTTATTTATCTTCCTTTTGTTCAATAGTGTAGTTTGTGTTGTGGTTCAACTCAATCTGTCAGTAGTTTGTATTGTTTTATATACGAGTATACAATAATTTACACTTTGGATAATCCGTGGTGAACTGAGAACTTCATTTTCTAGAAACAAGTATTAAGTCTAATGTATCATCTTCGATAAATAGAATTGTATTCATCATTGGATTTCAGGAGGCTCTGAAGTTACTCCAACCGGCAGATAAAACTCTAAAAGCAATGGCAACTGAATTTGCTGAATACCAGGTGAAGTTAAACAATAGTGGATGTTATCAAGATTTTGACAATGCCATTTCTTCAGATTTATAACCACTACTTTGTGTCCTCGCCATTTATTATTTCTGCACTGTCAGGTATGTGTTGACTTGTTCATCACAACACAAACATACGTAGATATCGCTTCCATCTCTGTCGTCACAAAAACTACAGGAGGCCAGGTAACTGTTGAATTAATTGTTTTCTTAGTCAATATAGAATTATGTACCTTAACTCCTTATTTGGTGGGTGATAATCTGTTATCTCAATGTTAAGAATTTAGCATGCAATGTTTTTTCCTTGAACCTTTTGTCAGTCGTACACATCCAAGTTTCATTATCATATATTCTTTTCGTGTTTCAGATATTGATTTTGAGGTCTGATTTCAGGAGTTTTTTTTTTTTCTCCAGGTATATTATTATTACCCTTTCTCTGCTCTGTCTGATCCTGCTAAGCTTTACAATGATCTTCGGTGGAACGTCACGAGGCCTCAAGGCTTTGAGGCAGTGATGCGAGTTAGATGCAGCCAGGTGTGTTTCTTATAGTCTGATTTTTCACTTGTCATCTATGCTGATAATATTTCTACTCATGGGAAGAACAGTTCAATGCTTGACAGACAGTAAGAAAATGACAATAAGTTAAAATTCATATTTTTCTTGTTAGGGTATTCAAGTTCAGGAATACTTTGGGAACTTCTGTAAACGCATTCCAACAGATGTTGATCTACCTGCCGTATGTCTCTCTCTCTCTCTCTCCCCCTCATTACGCTATTAGATACCTATTGAGGTGTTGGTTTATGATGTGCGAGATCTTGACACAATTAGAAAATTAAAAGAATTTGATTCTACAAAACCATTTTTGGTCTTGTATTTACTAGACCCTTATTCAGGCTTTAGTTAATAACCTATATCAATTATCTAATGTCACAGTTGCCTGCTTATCACTGAATACGTGATATTCACAAAGTTTTGAAGTATCAGTTTTTCATTCTTATTCGCGTCCTCTGAACCCGTCATGGTCTTTCTGCATCCATTTGAGTCTAGAAGTGGCATTTCCTCTATTTTCTATTACTGAGAGAAACATCTCTAGTACATGTAAGATAAACTTTCAAGTCCTTTGGTAGGAATGATCTCTAAGATTAGCAAAACAGTACTCATGATGTGTACATTGTTTCATAGTTGCAATTACAAATCATTCTTTTTAATTTTGTTAGTTGTTTCACATTTGTCCTTAACCCAAATTGTTGAAGAGATAATTTAAATAAATCATATGGCCTCTCTCTAACAACTCAAAGTTTTTTTAGACGTGATGGTTAACATGGTACAAAAGACATACTGCATTTGATGCCACTTTTCATATTGGGATGGTGTTAGTAAAGGTGGCATGGGATGTTTGCAGAGTTTGTGCCTTCCGTACCGCCACGAGAGTGGTTATTCAAGACCGGACTTCAAGTCTCGCCGCCACCCATTTATTAAAAGTTGTGCATGTTTTAGGCCTTGATGGGTAAAATGAACCCGGCTTGCATTTGAGAGGGCTTGTTGAAGACACAATTGAAATGAATACATGTGGCCTCTCTTTAATATTTTAACACAAATTTAATGGGAAGAAGGTCTTTGTTTGTTACTGTTGTTGCACTTTGCACTTTAACTTTATTTTGATTTGTTATTCTATAAATTATAATGGCATGGACCTGTTCGCTTTCAACTAAGATTTCACTTTTGCAGATTGACTGCGACAAAACAATAATGGTAACCCTAAAACATGATGACAAATTGCAGGAAGGCTCAGAATGTGCTTTTCAGGTCAATCTCAATTCTTTGCATAAAGTGTTTTACTTGGAACTCTTAGTTCTGTGATATTTTTCTCTCTTTTTGTTTAAGAAGCTACTGATCGTCTGATCACTTGGTATANATGATGACAAATTGCAGGAAGGCTCAGAATGTGCTTTTCAGGTCAATCTCAATTCTTTGCATAAAGTGTTTTACTTGGAACTCTTAGTTCTGTGATATTTTTCTCTCTTTTTGTTTAAGAAGCTACTGATCGTCTGATCACTTGGTATAATTATGTTGTCTAGTGTGCTCTTCTCTACACCACTGTATATGGGCAAAGAAGAATCCGGGTTTCAACTTTGTCCCTTCCTTGCACCACAATGCTGAGTAATCTGTTTCGCTCTGCAGATTTAGATACCCAATTTGCTTGTGTCCTGAAGCAAGGTAGTTTGCTGGGCACGTGCCTTGTTAATTTTGTCCTTGAATTTCTTAAAGTTAAGAATTACTGCAGGTTTCGTCTATTTATTATGTTTATGCATCTAAATAGTAATGATTTTGGCATAATGTGTTTTTATTGAATATAGCCCCTTGTGTAAAGCTTAACCTCTGCTCTTCCCCACCCCCACCCCTCTATTCCCCCCCCGCGTAGTTGCTTTTTGGCCAATTATAAACAAATTCTATCATTGATTTCTACTTTGTTGTTGATTACATACTGATTCTGCTCTCTGATTTTCTCATGTGACAGTGGCTAGTGAAATTCCCTCAGCTCCACTTACACAAGTCAGGGAGCAAGCAACAAATGTTTGCATCAACATTCTGCACTCTTATCGCAAATTTTGCGCGACAGCGTCATCTTCAGGACAACTCATTCTTCCTGAGGCACTTAAACTGTTGCCTCTGTACACACTTGGTATGCTTTATATATGTCATGCCTTTCAGCTCTTTTAGAGTCTTACTCTTAACTGGATTGGCCCCTACCAAATAACTAACTTTGTTAGCTAATGAGGTTTCACCTCCCAAGTCATTATGTGTCCTGATTTTGCATATGGTCATGCAATTGCTACTTCATGGAAATTTCTCTTATTATCATGAACATTGGAACAAAATGATATTATCATTTTGATGTTCATCTGATGAAAATCACTACAGTTTATACACCTTAATCTTTATTTTTTTTTAAATGTGAATTAAAGAGTGGGACGCATTTTCCAATTTTATTATTATTTAGTTCCTTCTACCTTTTCCAGCATTTCTCAAAAGCAGTGGATTGCGAGCTGATGGAAGAGTCGATGATAGGTCCTTTTGGATTAATTATGTCTCCCCTTTGTCTACCACTTTGGCAATCCCATTGGTGTACCCCAGGATGATAACCATCCATGATCTTGATGAGAAGGTATGTATCTGTCCGTATTATGGTATTAAATTGTAATTAGTATGCTCCTTCCTCTAAACCTTTATATTCAACTGCCAGGAGTTGGATGATTCCCCGATTCCTCCTCCTGTCCCACTTTCCAGTGAGGACATTTCTGACGAAGGAATATATCTCCTTGAGAACGGCGAAGATTGTTTAATTTATGTTGGCAACTCTGTCAATCCGGATAGTTTGCATAAGTTGTTTGGCATTTCTTCAATTGAAGAAGTCCCTAATCAGGTATTCTACATGGTGTTTTCGTAACTTTTATTTGTTGATTGTCATCTGAACCTTCATATATATCCTTTTGCCCGCTAAGATGTCCACGACATATTGACCACAAGAGTATCTTAAAAATAAATGTTCTAAATATTACTTAGAACTTTCGATTCCTGTTCCAATTTTAGACTGTCTGTACTTGCCAAAGTTTCTGGAATGGGATTGTATACATATTGTTACGCATTATTTGTGTTGAAAACTTCAACTAGTGTCTCCACCATAATGGCATTGTACCTTTTCAGTATGTACTGCAGCAATATGACAATCCATTGTCAAAGAAGCTGAATAATGTTGTAAATGAGATAAGGCGCCAGAGATGTTCCTACCTACGGTATAAATTCCTCTATGCAAATGCAATACGTTGCCCTCTTAATTGAATTAAAATTTTGGTTATATAATTGTGGCAACTTTCTCATCTAATATTGTTTCTTTCTTCTATATTGCTTCAGCTTAAAATTGTGCAGAAAAGGGGATCCATCAGGTTAGTGAATTATACAACCCTCTAGCACCACATAACTCCCAACCATGTCTCCTTATGGGGGGAAAAAACACACACACACAGAAATTGACATGACGAGCATGGAAGAGTTTTGTGGTGTGAATGGAGGACTTTAGAGGTTATTGAAATTTGGCCAGCACGAGAGTATTATATAAATAAAATTGGATAGGACGACGGTTTGTGTGAGTTGAGCTGTATCGTTTTATAAACACTTTTCTTTATTATTATTTTTTTTTGCAGGGATGATGTTTTTCTCTTACATGGTAGAGGACAAGACTCCAAGTGGGCTTTCATATGTTGAATTTCTAGTGCATATCCATAGACAGATTCAAAGTAAAATGTCTTGAAGATACACAGTTGTTCAGTTTCGTTTACTAGTTATTTTTATTTTTAGAGGAGGGATGCACATGGATTCAAGATCCAAGAATCTGAAATTGCGTGTTAATCTGCATTCTGAGGGAGCCTTCACTTATTACTTTGTGGTGGAGCAGTGAATCACGATTTTATTAGAGGTTTAGTAGTTTTGAAGGCTCCCATACTTGCAGAGGTGAATGTCGGTAATAAATTACAAAGAATGTTTTTATTTGTGTTTTAGATTCACATCTGTCGTATTCCAATTGTGCGATTTAAGATTAAAATCCACATTCGACAACACTTTGGTTGTGGACGGACAAAATTTTTGTTTTGTATGACATGGTACTAATGTTGGTTTTGAACTATTCGATAAATGTAGGACACGAATTCTAATTTGCTAGTCAATTAGAGATGGGGTAAGAATTATATTTTTGGTTACTAAGTCAATTAGGTTATCCTATTTTAATTTTGAGCTTCATTTTTTCTTAATCTTAGTTATTCTGTGAGTCTTAAAACGTTGCAATCTCATGTGAACTTTAAAAGTTGAAAGTAGTGTCTTACATTTCTAGTAATGTGCCAACTAATCATGTGATGGTTGTTAATTTTGAAAGTAATTGTGTTTTAAATCGATATTAATTTAGTTGGTGGAGCATGCTCACATATCTATTCATTCCAATTTCAAGATTTTTTTGCTTGAATGCATGATTTACCTAAAAATTAAGGTTGGTTAGTAGAGTGAAACAAATTGAAGTTATCAAGCGATTCCATAGCGAACGAGTCCTCATCCTTTTGTAAGTACGGCACCGATGTCCTGGCTCTATATTTTAAAATTGCGGTAGTTATGTCTTGAACGTTAAATGGTTATGTAACACTCATGTGATGTCAATTTCAAAGTATAAAATTGTTGAAAAAAAGATTTCTTTGTTCCAAAACCGAACAATGACTTACTTCACTTTTTGTTTAAACGATTAAAAAAAATTAGCTTTCATCCTGACATTATGTCGTGAGTGTAACATTGTGCTTTTATCATTCGAATAAACCTTTTCTTAGATATAGCAAAATACCCTACCCTTTACCGGAAAACATGGTTCTTGTCCATTTCCTACGGTCTTTCGAAAATCTCTGGAGGTCAAGAGATTGGGACGCGTTGTGCTAGCTGGGGACATGTATGCAGCAAATAGTAGGTTGAGGATACAGATGCCATACCCACAAAACGTTTGGGATCCCGATGGAACTTTCCCTAATTTTATGTCAATTATCTCCACCCACATGGGGCCCACCACTTTTTTTTTTTTTTTTTTTAAAGAAAAACATTAATAACACGATTTCCAAGTCCAACTGTGTAGTGTAGCTGAAACGGAAAGCCATCTGTAAGCATTAAATCACTCTCCACACCCTACTACATATGTAGTATATAGGTTTCTCAGCCAGTCAGTCCAAATAAAACACGGAATTGAACAAAAAATTGTTTGTTTATCTCACACATAAATGCACATGCATATAGATACATTATACATATACCCTTCTCTCCTCCTTTCTTGCTGGTCCAAACTTCCCTTTGTTTTGTCGTCCTGAAATTCCTAGGCTCCAACGTTCTTGCAGGCCTGAAGCTTTGTACTGCTCACAAAGTTGGATTAATACTGCCTCAACTTAATTCTATTTGTCAAACCCATTTTTTCTTGTCTTCTGAGTAATGGATCCAGCACTTGGTCCAGTTTCAATTTCTTATGATTTTAAGGTAAGTTTATTTCACCCTTTTCTATGTTATGATCATTTATTTTTCACTTCTATAAAAAAGTGAATTACATTGATCTTTTCGATCCGATGCAGAAACTATTTACCAGCTTCTGTGTGTGTGTGTGTGTGTGTTTTTTTTTTAAGGTGATCACTCTAATTTATGAAGAAATGATGTTAATTTTAACTTCAATTGCTTTGATCTTTCGAATTTATTAGAGATGCATACAGCCGGTTTTTTTTTTTTTGTTGGTATAAACGTCTACTACTTGAAGTTGCAGTAATCTTTACAGTTACTGCAGATATATTTGGTAGCTATTATTTTTATTAATCAGCATTTTGGAGAAAATTACTTTTAATTGACTAGTACATGTTTGGTTGTGCTTATAAGTAATGGGACCCCTACTTTTTGTTGCTCGAATATAAGCACTTAAAAAGCAATACCAAATAATAAGTTTCATCTACTTTTATGCGTAGAGAAACATGTTATAGTCCACTCTTATTTGAGTTGATTGGGTAAGAAACGGTCATTATAGAATATACTCGAGTGTTCGAGGACGAGATTTAAACAAAGACACAGAAGTCAATTGCCACTTGATTTGAGGCCTCCATTGATTTAACATCTAATGCCAATTAGACTAGAATTATAGGTTAGATATATCTTCATTATGTATTAATTACACTTTTGACAAAGTTTCTATCCTACAACACACTTAAGGCATGTTTGGGAATACAACATTGGATAGGATGAAACAGCACAAAAATTAAGATTTTTACTTATTTTTCTTCTTGGGTATTGTCACGTGGTATTTGTTGTTTTCATTATAGGTACGTCGTGGGTGAGATCTCCCTTGCGTGCTTAAGTTGTAGGTTGACAATGTTTTTGCCCTATTGGTATATGACACGTTGATATTGGACTATATAATAGATAATATTTTAACTTATTTTTCTTCTTCAATACCGTAACAATTTACAACTATGATGCACCGACACGGACACGTGTGTCGGACACGATACGTGTCGGATATGCCGACATGCCATTTTTAAAAAAAGTACAAACACGATACGTCATCAACACGTTGATTAAATTCTTAAAAATTATTCATTTATTTAGTATAAATTTAGTTTTATACTTGTTATTAATTTTTCTTGTTGAAATCTTTTAAACATGAGTACCTATTTGTTACTTGCTAATAATTTTGAATTAACAATATATAATATTTCTAATATAAAAAGAAAAATGATTACGGTAGAGTGTC